>CM039122.1:53211526-53422574 GCA_022036555.1 Microstegium vimineum
TGAAACTACTAAAAACATGATTCATGACTTAAGGATCCATAACATCAACAGATGGGGTCGGAATAGAACCATGAATAACATCAAAATGACCCTAACAAATAGAGGAGTCATGTATAGTTCATTTATGTATACCTCTTAAACTTCAGCATCAGAATAGAACCATGGAATATAAATAAACATAATGTAAGCAGGATCCAAATTATGACGATGGGATCCAGAAAAAATAGATGTATTAAGCCAATCAATTCATGGGCAGCATGCACAATCCAGTTAAGCAAATCCAGAAAGTTCAAAACGTGAGTCTAGAGTCGCAGAACCCAATAGTACGAAGTGTTTCCTATGCCAAGTCCAAGCCCCAAGCCAAGATTCAGATATCCAACAGACTATACTAAAAACTAAAAGATCTTGCAGCCAAAATCTTCACTACTCCCTCCGGGTTTTTTTAAATGTCACGTTTGGTTTGTCCTAAGTCAAACATTACAATCTTTGACCAACCATTTTTAAAAATTCTTATAGTTTTACAATATGAGAATTATATATTATGATAGTATTTCTCATAATAAATCTAAAAATATAAATCTTATGACATGAACCTATATAATTTTTTGAAATCAATGGTCAAAGATACATATGTTTGACTTAGAAAAAATGCTTAAATAAAAACAGAGGGAGTAGTTCACACTAAGGCCTCATAAGCAGCCACAGACAACAAGTTGTAGTTAGAACGGGCGCAAAGCATTAAATATCAGCATCCCTAGATTCTAGTGGCTAATTTAGCGACGAAAACCATAATCACAACCGAACCGAACATCCGCCAAAGCACTCTGTCGACAAGGATCGTAAAACCCCACATGAAAACTAACCTCGCCCGTATGCAGACAAACCAAGCATACTAGATCACGTGATACCTCAAGCTAGATGAATAATGATACTCTAAAAAGAGTCCAAAATCGAAATCACCAGCTTCCAGTTCGCACTTCCCCCAAATCAGCTACGAAAAACCTAGCCAAAAACGTACCAAAACCCACAACGCGGTACCGAACCATCTAATTTCCGAGCCGAACAAAAATCAGAGGGAACATATGGATGCTCACGGTCTTCTTCAGATTGGGCTTGCGGGCCTTGATGGCGGCGGCGAGGAAGCGGGGAAGACGGTCAGACTCCGCGGCCTCGACGTGGGACGGCCACACCTCCGGGTCCTTGTAACAGAGGAACACATGGCGCTCGTGGAACCCCACCGTCCCGACCAGCTTCTCCGTCCCGACCTCCGGGCGCTGGAACCCGAACTCTGCGTCAGGATCCGGCACCGCAGCCGCGGCGGCGAGGGCTGCGTCCGTCACGTCAGCAGCCGGAGCCAGAGCCGCGAGGGGGGCATCACCCGCCGTAGGGGAGGCCATGAGGAGGCGGAGTGGCAGTAGACGGCGGCGGGTTGGTGCGCACTGCGAGGAAGAGAGTAGTGGTAGTGGAAATGGAAATTGCTTGGGGAGTTTGGGGAAAATGTGCAGCATCTCCTCGGGTTTTTATGGCAAAAAGGAGGGGAGTTGTTCTTTCTCAAGGGGAAAAGTCACGCCCACGGCCACGGACCACAGCTGGTGTTGCCCCCACTTGTCGGTGAGAATTTGGTTTTGTCAATCAATTTATTGATAGTACTGCGGAACCGAAACCCACATAAGAGGGTGACGTCAACCAGAGAATCCAGAAGACTTTGGTTCTTGTAGTCCCGTGTGCGTGCCCGTCTCCAGAAGGCAATTTTATTTAATTTTAATAAATATATATAAATACATTAATATTCTCTCCGCTTTAAACTATAATTCATTTGACATTTTTTACTCCAGGTTTAACCACTCATCTTATTAAAAAAAAATATACAAATATAATCAAATTTAAGTTATTTTTATAAACTATTCATTAAATAAGTAAGTCATAACAAAAGAATTGATATTTTATACAAAAATTTAAATAACAAATAGTCAAACTTAAAATTAAAAAAGTCAAATGAACTATAATTTGAAACGGAGAAAGTATTTGTGATCATAATAAATTTTATTAAATTAACAGTGTAATATATTTATAATAAATTTGTTGCTAATATTTTTTAAAATGCTTGCTGGTAACATTTTCAATAGAAAAAAAAACTTCTCCTATGTACATTTACTTTTAAATGGAGTAATTTTTAAGGTCCGTGTCTAGAAGATTAAAATCCACAATTTGTATACTATAATTATATTTGAATTATTATAAGTTAATTAGGATCTAAATAGATGGCTGGTTGGTTGGTTTCTGTAAAACTACAGCTAGTAAGCGAAGTCAGGAGATATGACTAATTCCGCCGCCTAGTAGAAAAATGAGGATTAGGATTTTCTCCATGAAATGTTTCTGCTGTGGTTCTAATATATGTCAAACATTTTGTTTGTCACTCCTTAGACATGATTTGACAAAAAGGTTAGGTCGATAATGATAGATGGGCAAGAAATCTGGCAAGTCATAGTTACGTAGAATGAAACATCAGCATGAGAAAATTGTGACCAATTTAAAATATGGTGCAGCAAGATTTGTTCATTAACTAAACATGCTCCTAGTGATTTTGTCATGTACTATCTGATATGTTTATTGCTGCCAGACACTCCTTGAAGCACGTTTCGTAGAATTCAGATTCCTTCGAAAACGTTTCGGATTATATTTCTTCCTATATATTGAAATCACTTTCTCAAACCGTCTTGCTATTTGGCAGGATTTACTTTCTTAAAATGGATGAGAAGGTCTTTGCCCTACATGGGAAAAACATAAAAAATGATAGTGTTTTTTTAATGATGGTGAGGGATGCGCAATTCCAGTTTGACGAGCGTTCACTCAAATTAAAACAAACGAACGGTCTTCCCTGCCGGCATACTTCTAGCTCGTTTGTGGTCCATCCCTGGCCCATCGCTATGCCACCTTTCTTTTCCATTTTTTTATTCTATTTGCTGTGCAAAGTGTGCTGACTCTAGTTGCATGTGCCCATGTCCATACACACGTTTATTTCTTTGTTTTTATTTTTTTTATTTTTATAGGGTTTATTTAGTTTTTCTTTTATGTTAAATATTTTATTTTATTTTACCTTTTAATTTTCTTTTTAGTAGTGTTACCAAGTTGTATATTATAACTTATGCACACAAGTTGTCAAGAATAACCTATGTACACAAGTTATGTTTGATAACTTTTGTACCTAAGTTGTGTCTAATATCTTTGTGTTTCTAAGTTTTAGTGTAAGTTATAAGTTAATTGGTAAGTTGTATATAATAACTTATGTACATAACTTGTATAGAATAACTTGTATATATAAGTTATATTTGATACTTTTTTTGCATAGATTTTAAGAACTTTTATATTTTTAATTTTTTTGGTATAAGTTCTAAGTTAATCCATTTCTTTTGTGTTTAATAATATTGGTACCTCTAAGTTTTGACATAAGTTATAAGATAATTCGTTTTTTTGTGTTTAATAACTTTTTTTTCTAAGTTGTGTTTATAACTTTTTTTTATTAAGTTATATGTTATAAGTTAATACATCTAAGTTGATACTAGATTTTTTTCAAAACATATGTTAGTGGGATCTAGTTTTATACGTCTCATCGCGTAAGAACACACCGGTACATACGGAATTAAAAACATATACCTGGTTCAGAACTTAAAGCAATTTTAATTAAAAGTTTTTCTTTTTCTGTCTTGAGTCAACAGACAGTTAAGAGGACGTGCGCTTTTTTGTTAGAAAAGGAAAGTGGCGGGGTTCTTTTTTCCAAATAAGGTAATGTCGGAAAATAGTTCGCTCGTCTGGGAGTTAATGAACGTTCGCGATTTAGTGTCTCCGAGGATGATTCAATGGCGACCCATTTAATATATTACTAGAAGATTAGTAGGACTTTAGATTAGAAGGGAAGTAGGAAGGTAAGAATTATAATTAGGAGAACTACATAGAAAGTAAATCTCTAGTACCAAATGGTAGAAGACAAGGAAATGTTTCTAGCGACACTCAGTCCTGTCTTTGACCAATTGCCAGGTCCGTAGTTCTTCTATGTCTTTTAAGGAGCACCGCATATTGGCCCATAACCAACACCATTACCCGATAAAAGCATGTTAGCCCACTAAATTAAAGTTCACCGAGCTTAGAAAATGTTTTTTTTTGACAAGGAGCTTAGAAAAAGCTATTCTACCTCTTTGAACACTATTTGTTTTTTTTTTCAAACTTCATAGTCTGGCATATTACCCTTGAACTCTTAAAACCGTTCAAATTATTTCTATGCATTACTTTGGAGTGATTTTCAAGGTGGTTTTGTTTTTCGTAAAAAAAAGTGGTTTTGTTTCATTTTATAATAAAACAATAAATATTCTATAAGGTTTTTGAACCACAAAAATTGTATCTTAAGTTTTAAAAAATCAAGAGAATTCTAGAGATAGATTGAGACATGATAAATTCAATAAAATATTTAGATCACATGAAAATATTTCTGGATGCTTCAAAAAAGAACTTAGCTCTAGAAAGATATAATAAATATGCAGAAAAATATAGAAAAATATCAAAACATTCTGATTGATATATACTAGTCTGAACACGTGCATCACTCTGTTGCGCGGGCATAGTGAACAGCGGAGAGCTTGGAACAGTAAAATAGGGTTTAAAGAGTAACGCAAAAGTTGACAAATAGTAGTCAAACCACTGCCAAACGGTAACAGAAAATGTGTAGCAAGGGTTGAGGGGTCTCATTACTATGTACACGTGTTTTGAAAACTTTTTGCAACAAAAAATAATACGCAACTAACATGAATACACTCCGCAACCAACATGAATACACCCAAAATTATTATTTGTTGCATTCACACTAGTTGTATCTCAAAATTTTGTCATGCAAAGTTTTAAAACATGTTTATACATCTAAAAAAAATGTTTTGAAAATTTTCTGGATTTTTTTTTCTGTTTCTCTATATCTACATCTATTTTTTCTGAAGCATGTAAAGATATTTTAATGCGATTTAAATACTTTATTTGGATTAGTATCGGCATTTGCGCTTATTCAACAAAGTTTTGAGGGCTTAGTGTCAGTGAACGAGCTGTTGATTCATCTAAAATTTGCCATCTTCTTGCCATGGAAATGACACGAAAAATATTTTCGTTGTTTTCTTATTTCTCCGACGAAACTAAAATATCATACAACTGGATGGAACCCACCAAAACATTGGACATGCGTGCTTTTTTCCCAGTAGGAACTCGGAAAGCAACAAGTTGCAGATCGAGAAAACCAAAATGTTAGCTCAAAGAAGAACAAGGACTCCTGCTTCTGTCTCGATCTGTTACCCTGTCCAAGAGGCCGACCTCCTGAGCACGGGCTTGGTCGGCTTCTCCTCCTCCAGGGAGATCATGCCGAGGTGAGACGGGTCCTCCAGCATCATTTTGGCCACCAGGTAGCCCGCGATGGACCACGTCTGGAACTTCCTCGCCTGCTTGCCGATGTAGCGGCCCAGCTTGCCGTCGTAGTACTCGGGCCAGCCGTCCCTCGCGAGCCTCGCCTCGGCTAGGTCGATGGCGCGCCGAGCAATCTTCAGCCTCCCGGTTTTGATGCATGCGGCGGTGAGCAGCCACAGTAGCACTGCAGGAAATAAAGCGAAATATATATGAGCAGGTCAAGTTGTTTGCGTTTCTGAAAATTAAACCATGGTAACGGTGCAGAGTGCAGACGACGATGAAATGGCCGGGACAACTGACTGACCTGGCCAAGATCCGCCGTTGTGGTAGCTCCATCTCGTGTTCTTGGGGTCGCAGCCGGTGACAATCTGCCACTCGTGTCCCTCGATGGACGGGTAGCATATCTTGACAGGCATCTCGCCGACGAGGTCCTCCCAGCGCTCCTCGACGAGGTCCATGATGGCGGCGGCCTGGTCGGGCGTGGCGAGCGACGCTAGGATGGCGACGCAGTTGCCGAGCGCGAACCACCGGAAGTCCATCCGGGCGGGGCTGACGTTGCCGACGAAGTAGCCGCCGCGGGTGGGCATGAAGTCGAAGAGCCAGTCCGGGATGGACTCCGGGTTCACGTTGAACTTGTTCACGGCCGTGTGCGAGTACTCCTCCGTCTTGAACCGGTACACGTCGTTCAGCTTCTGGAAGTCCAGCCAAAAGTAGCTCCGCATGTGGTAGCTCAGCGCCGTCAGCCGCGTCACGATCCGCTCCATCATCTCCTTCCCCTCCGCGTCCGGCCTCAGCATCACCAGCGCGCACCGCAGCGCCATGAAGAACATGGACTGGATCTCGATCGGGTACCCGTACACGCCCTGCATTCGATTCAATAGGATTTCTTTGATCGGTTTATTTGATCGACGGATCGATTTCTTGACGACGATGACACTGACACAGCACAGTGACACTCGGCTCTCACCATCCTGCGATCGATCATGCAGCAGCCGTCGGCGCAGAGCAGGGTGGGGAAGGTGTCGAAGCCCTCGGCGAGGCACTGGTTCATGATGAGCCGGATGCCCTTCTGGCACATGGGCGTCTCGGCGAGCGTCATGTCGCCGGTGGACTTGGTGTAGGCCCGCAGGATGATGATCCACTAGAACCCGGAATCCACCGGCGCCACGCGGCCGATGGCGCTCTCCCCGAAGTCGGCCACCAGCTTGTCCACGCCGCGCTTGAGTTCCTTGAGCACCTTGAAGCTCGCCGGCATCGCGCCCTCGCCGAGCTTGAAGCGGTCGATACGCTTCTCCCACCCCTGCAGCAGCAGCGTCTTCAGCAGGAAGTTGCGCACGATCTCGGGCTCCCCGTTCATCAGGAACGCCAACGCGCTCGGGACGAAGTCCCTAACGAACACCTGCATGCAAGTGTTCGTTAGAATTTGAGTGTACCTATAGAATTTGATGAATTTTAAGAATTATATGTTTTCTGCAATAAATTAGTGATCAAAGACTGTACAAAACCAAACATGCATGACAAGTATTTTTGATGAGAGGGAATATATGTGGCAACTACTAGGTATGAGATATGTGTACACTACACCATACTACTCTTGGACTGGCCCGTTCTTTCAAGTAACCATACAGTTCGAAGTATCTATCTTGATCAGCATAATCCCCTCACTTTCCAGAAAGAATCTTGATCAACATATATAGGAGTACTAACAGAATCCAACTACCCAAGCCAAGAAAGTGTGTGTGAGCAAGGCAGCAGCATGCAGCATGCCGTTGTCGTGTTATACCATATATACTACCTGATCGTAGTTGAGCACTTCGTCGTCGGCGGCGGAGTGGTCGACGGCGGCGATGGTGCCGATGGGCTGGGCGCGGAAGGACACGACGGAGCGGCGCGGCGCGTCCCATGCCTCGCCGATGAGCGGGTGGGGCTCGAACGAGAGCCGCGCGGACGAGGCCGGCGTGCCGGAGTAGGACCGCAGCCCGCCACCGGGGGAGTACATGCTCTCGTAGCTCTCTATCCCTCCGCCGTAGTAGCCCCAGCCGCCGCGGCTGCCCGTGCCCACGCCCGCGCCCGCGCCCGCGCCGGCGAGCGAGAGCTCGCCGAGGGAGCGGTCGTCGAACGACCGCTGCCTCTCCACGTTGATCCGCGGCTTGTGGTTCAGCAGCCGCGTCAGGTCGAAGTCGTCCGGGTCCGCCAGCGACGCCTGCGACGACGCCTTGCGCATCGCCGCCGCCGCCGCCGCCTCCATCTCGAACGCCGCCACCGTCCCCGTCTTCGCGCCCGGATACGTACGGTCCGATCCCCGCCCGGATCCTACCCTGCCGCGCAGCGAGACGGCGGCGACGAGGACGGTAACAGAAAGAAAACAGGAGGTCGGAGACACCGAGACAGAGTCTGAGCTCGTATAGTACGGGCTCACCGGAGCTGGCCGCTGGGTTTGCGTTCCCGGCGAGTCGGAGTCGGTGCCGCGTCAAGCTGCAGAGCTGCTCCGGCGCGGGGAAGGGGGGTTGCGGTTGGGCGGGTACATAAGGGGCGCGGTGCCCAGGGATGACGTGTGGGGACGGGCAATGCTCGGGCCCACTTGGCAGGTACTGTTGATGGTCGGCGTCGGATTTTGTGGGCCCGGAGCTGAGGTCCGCGCGGGTGTCCGATTGGGACTGGCTCGGCTCGCTTGCCGTTTGCATGTGTCCAGCAGGTGGTTGCCTGGCTGTGGCCGGTTTGTTAGCCTGTCTGAGAGGAGCCCCGGTGATGTTCATCAGTTCATCACAGGGATGCTGAATGAGATTTCTATCCTCATGTGTGTGGTGTGTGTGTGTGTGTGTGTGTGTGTGTGTGTGTGTGTGTGTGTGTGTGTGTGTGACATGATGGAAGTGCCTGGCATAAGGAGTTTATGGATCTTGGAGTCTTTTTACGTCAGTTGAATTTTTTCTCTCAACATTTTACATTGATCCGAAGATATGCATTAAATAGCTGAGGGTGTAGATTACCTATCGGCGAGGCAATGACAACAAACAAATCTTTTACTTGAAGAAGAAACGAAGCAGAGTTTTGTAACTGACATCTACTCGGACCTAGTAATTTCTTCGACTAAAATGGGCGCTACTACACTTAGAACAACTGCTCTCATGAGTATCCTAAACTTTATATAAAAAACATTAGTGAATACCGAATACCATACCAAGTAAGTGCATTATTTCTTAGAAATACTTTGGAAGGGTTAGCCTAACCTAGTATGGAAATTATAACAACACCCTAATAGATTGGTGGAAGAACATCCAACATTCGGTTCCTAAAGAACGCAAGGGAGCATTCAATGATCTAACCATTCACAATATATATGTAATTTATGAAAGGAATGCACCAGCACCAACTCTAACAAAGATGCAAATTAAGAAACCTACGCCAACAAGACGTTGCAAATGGTCCTTCAAATCATTGGATCGATCAAAGAAAGTCTAGATCCACATAAAAGAGCTCACTGTCTACGGTCTTCTTAGTTGCAAATGGTTTTTACTTTGTGAGTTGCTTGTTTTATACTCCTTCCGTCTCAAATTATAAGACGTTTCAAGAATCTTGGATAGTCACCAATAATTATAGAGAAAACTATAAAGATTTATGATATTAAATAGACATGTTATGAAAATATAAGTGATAACGAATCTAATAATACTTAGTTGACATCATAAATGTTATTATATTGACATATAACTTTGATCAAAGTTGAGATATCTTGACTTTCCAAGATTCTTAAAATGTCTTATAATTTGGGACAGAGGGAGTACATCCCACGGGATTACGCGGGGATGAGGTGGTCCTTATCCTTTGCCCGTTTTAGATATAGAACTATTCTCCTCTTAATTGGAAGACAAAGCTCTTATCATGTTCAAACAAAAAAAGCACTCCGTATTTCATTGTGGATTTAATTTAACAAAAAAAACTAACTAGATGTTGTGGACATTGGTGCAATATTTCTAAAAGTTTGATCAAAATTAGAGAAATTTGATTTGAGACAAATGTAAACGGAACAAATTGAAATTGAAGGTGCGTGTCACATCTCGGGATTGAAGAATTGAAGAATGAAGAGATTATGCTAATGTTTTCTATGATAATATCAACATGGGCAGAGTCATCAGGCCCCCATCAAATAATTTCCTCGTTTAATCATTCCTCACATTCAAAGTGTGTGTAAATACGTGTCACGTCGTGTGGGTTCCCAGCTAACATTCTCCACACAAAGAGAAGACGAAACAGGTAACGTATGTATCATTGCTGAAAAGGAAGCAGAGTGAATCAATTTCATTCGAAAACAACCCAGAATTATCATTGTGGTTATTAGTCAGCCCATGTTATCAGGCACACAAACGGGTCTGGAATATATGTCTCTGGATCGTCCTCAAATTCCTGAGACGAAATCACGGAGCACAACAGAAAGTATGTGTTTGGACTCGTGAAGTTCTGTAGTCTGTACGAAAAGCTCGACATATATAGGAGTTTAAAATACACAAGAACACAAAAGAATGGTCGTAGTGTAGACCTACGTACCCTGTCCTGTCCTGCCATGTTATTTGGTCTGGTAACTTGACCGTGAATTCTGATCGCAGCTGGAGGTCATCTGCTAGTGAAAACTTTTGGTTGTCGTGGAGGTAATTATGAAAGCGAAAACAACGCTTGCCATGCTCTTCACGTTCCTGGGACGATGATATATACAGTACCTTCGAGTCCAGATGTTGATTCACAAATCACAGTCGTCACGTTGTTTCATGCCTTGCCACTTATCCGGTTATCTTATCAGTCCGATTTATCAACCATAATATAATATTTTTATCTCACAATAAAACAGCTAAAAACAACATCAGCCATTTATGAGCCGAAAAAGAGCCTAATCGGTAAAACACTCACCTCAGCTGTCTACGTGCCAACACCGTGTATTCTATTCTGCTTCTAGAGCCAAAGATCGACGGGCAGCCGCGAGCGGACGCGGCGAGATGCTGCCGACGCCGCGCGCGCGCGCCGGCTCGGATCGGGCGGGGCATGTGGAGTCGTCCTTTGGCCGCACCATACGTGACGTGGCTGCTGGCTCCCTGCTAGGGAGTGCTAGCTGCAGGTCCGAGGCGGCGGCCGGCGGTCGGCCTCAGCTCCTCGCAGATGTCACAACGTATATACGACGGCGATCGGAAGGATGGCCCCATCGGGTGCCTGTTCGACGTGGCCGTTTATCCGGCACAACTGGTGCATGATTCGATGGACGAGCTAGCGAGCAGCATGATTAGTCAAGGCGGGTGTCACGCGCTTAATTAGCTAGAATCAATGATGCAACCTCTCCGCGTCGCTCATGATTAATCGGTGCTCTCCATGGTCAAAGCACCGCGCGTGTGCCGCCTTCCAGTACCTTCGTTCGTCGCGACGACAGTAGTCAGAACTCACAGGTCACAGGCTCACAGTTAAACTGTACCACGGAGCATTGCCTGCTGGCCATGGAAGCAAGGGAACAGAGCCGTACAGTTAGAGCCCAGCGGATTCGACGTCAGTGACCAGCCTCTAGGCTCGTAGTAACGTGTAGAAGAGATCGGTGACCAGGATGGCAGCGCGCCGGCCGGCCGTGCGCACACGCTAGGCACAGCGACTGCCGATCGAGAGTGCCGACAGACCATGGCCGGCCACGGCCAGCACCAGCTTCCGTCCACGCCAACGCCCGTATGCGGGGATAGCGCAGGCATGCATATGTGCCAGCACCACCGGCCGGTTCACCCCGATCTTCGGCGGCGCGCCCCGCCCAGGTCCGTCCAGCTCTCTTGTGTTTCGTCCTCGATCGCGCCGTCGCGCGCGTGCAGCAGGTGCCGCGCACGCAGGCCGTCCCTATACTTTGCCCGGCGGCGGCTGTGTCTCGTTTCTAAAGCCAACCGCCAACCACCCACGCCCAGCGCCGGTTCGCGCACGCACCTACACTTCGCTGTTTCAGCTGCTGCGACTGCCAGAGCAGGGCACATCGCGCGGCGCTGCCTCTGCTGCTGGTGACCACGATACGCGAGTGGGTCTCTGAGGCCCTGGGCGTGCACGTACGGGACAAAACGCGGCGGCGGAGTCGTACATGCATGCACCCGCACGATGGCGCCGGCGGTGCCGCGCGATGCCCTTGCCACCGCGGCACGGGCACTCAAGATCGGGTTGCTCATTCAGTGGAGATCTGCACTGCACCCACTCGTTCTTCTTAACGCGCGTTGGAGTGTGAACATGCATGACATCGATCTCGCTGACCCTTCGCTTGGATCTGGACCCCTGCCCGGACAGCCGGTCACGTCGGATTTAATTGCAGAGTACGGCGATCGATGCAACGATCAATCCGTCTAGCAATCGTGGAGGTTGGCTCATGCAATAATCCGTCTAGCTTTGTTTAGATTCTCTTCAAAATTTCATTTTTTTTCGTCACATCGAATCTTTGGACGTATGTATGAAACATTAAATATAAGTAAAAAATATAACTAATTATACAATTTGTGAGAGAAATCTTTGAAACTTAGTTGCTTCATAATTGAATAATAATTACAAAATACAAACAAAACGCTAGAGTGTAGTGAGCTTCTTCTAAATTATTGAAAAGCTCGCTTTTTTTCCCCTCCCCTCCCGAGCGCTCCCAACGGGGCGACTCGGGGCCCCCAGCCGGCAGCGCCACTGCGCTCCCCGCCTCCCTCCCCTCCTGCCGCCGCCGTTGCCCTCCGGCATGCGGCGGCGGCGGCCCGCACAACCGGGATCCGTCGCGTCAGCTCCTCCCCGCCTCTCCCACCTCCCTCGCTGCTCTCCTCCCCATCCCCTCCACCTTGCTCCACCGGCGAGCTCGCCGGCTGGCGGCGCAGATCGGGGCTCCCCTGGACCGGATCCGGTATCTCCTCCCCGGACCCGAGCTGTTGTGCCCCGGTTTGTCTGCGGCGGGTCAGCGGCGGTCGACGGTCCTTCCGGGGCGGTCTACGGCGACCCGCGCTGTTGCCGGCCTTGGGGGCGCCCCTGCCCCGCGGCCGGGCCGGATCCGCGTGCGGGGGCGGCCTGGACTTGTCTGTTCCCGGTGCTGCCTTCTCCGGGTGCCATGGTGTCCTACCCATCACCGGCAGCGCTCTCTTCTTGGCGTCTGGCGGCGGGGTCAGCCGGATCCTGGGTCCCTATGGCCGGATCCGGTGCCCTCGACGAGGGTGCGTGGCTGCTGTGCCCCGGTTTGGCTGCGACGGGACGACAGTGGCCGACGGTCCTTCGGGGCGCGTGCGGGGGCGGCCTGGACGACTGCCTTCTGGGAGTGCGGCCTGGTCGGCTGCCTTCTGGGCGTGCTGCCTTCTGGTCCCTTTGCGGCAGCCTGCTCTGGCTGTCGCCGGCCATCGCCGTCGCCGGACCACACCCTGGGGGCTTGTCCTGGGGGACCCAGCGGCGGTGCTTTTGGGTTCATGTAGCGGTTGTTGTTGTGTAGGTTCTGAGCGAAAGCTCAGCCTGGCTTTGCCGGGCAAACGTCGGTGACGCCTTGGGCGCCACACACCTTCTTGGAGGCGTCGTGTCTGAACCTCGTGCTTCGACTCCAACTTTGCTGGATTCTGAGCGAAAACCCTGTGCCTCTTTGGCCAGCGACGGTGGCGTCTAGGGTGTTCCCTTGGGCGTCACCTCCTTTTTGAAGGCGTCGCTGATGAATCTCCAGCGGCATGTCGCTTGTCCCCCGTGTGGTTGTCGTCTCCTGCTGTCCCTGCAGCTGGCTTTCGATGGAGTTCCTCATTGTGCCTGTGTGTGCCTTCACTCTATTCGCTTTGGTCTGTCCTGCAGCTCTTGACCTTGCCGTCGTTTCTGACGGATGCTTTGCCATCGTCGTCTTGGCCATCCTTATGCTTGGCCGTCATGGTTCGTTGGCGGATGCTTTACCTCTTGGTTCGTTGACGGATGCTTTGTCGTCGTCGTCTTGGCCACCCCTTTGCTTGGCCGTCGTGGTTAGTTGGAGGATGCTTTGCCGCTAGGTTCGTTGGCGGATGCTTTGCCACTGAGTTCGTTGGCGGATGCTTTGCCGCTCGGCTCGTCTTATTGGGTGGATGCTTTGCCACCATGGCTTGGTCTCTTATGTAGGCAACCTTAGCGCTTTTTTACGTATACAGGCGCAGTTAGGTAGGTATTAGGTGTCGAGGGCAGTCGTTCTCTTCTTCTTTGTTTTTTCTTCTTTGTTGTTCTTGTATCCTTTCCGCGGTGCTTGGATGATGGCTGCTCGCCACCATCAACTATCGCTTATGTTGTAGGTCTATTGACCATTTCTGTCCTCTTAATGAAATACAGGCATATATGCCTGCTTGTGAAAAAAAACGCTAGTGTCAACCGTAGTTGAGAGAGAGTCATATGTAGCCTAGTGGTTACTAGCATCTCGGTCCCCAGGCTTGACTCCTGTAACAGTGAACATTCCAAAATTTAAACGATATTGTGTTGTTAGTGATAAACGATGTCACTATCGACAATAATACATCTTTGCTAACTTCGACGATCTCATGAAACTAATTATGGGCGCCCCACTACCATTTGCGATCTCATGACTGATTCTGTTGAAAAATAAGGATTGATTCTCATTATTCTCCCTGAAATGTCCACATTTACCTGTAGTTCTAGGGTGTATTTAGTTGATGACCACACATTACTACATACATGTCTAACAATTTGTGAGGTAAGCCATACAGGGCGAAGCTACACTATAGTTAGGGGGTGCACACATGCACCCCCAAAAAATGGAAAATCAGTGAATTTTGTTAAAATTTCACCATATATGCACCTCTCACGAGACATTTCTATGCACCTACAAGGCAAGTGCACCCCTTTAGTGTGCTCTAGCTTCGCCACTGAAGCCATAGTTAGGTCAGTGACAAACAGGCAAAAGGTGTGGTAGGACATAGTTATGGTAGCACCGTGAGAAAACTATGGTTTACTTAAACTACGCGGTGGCAGGATTTGTCCCGGAACCAAACATGTCTCTAGTAATTTTGCGATGGATCTGAAATAGTTCTCACTGTCAATCACCCCTTAGGGCATATTTGCTAGGATCTAGATTCTTTTGAAAATGTTTGAGATTCAATGTCTTCCTATAATTGTCTGTACATTAAACTAGAATCACTTTCTTATATATCCTTTCTAGCTGGCACGATTTACTTTCTTAAAATGGATGCGGAAAAAGCCTTCTACATGAAAAATTCATAAAAACGGATAGTGTTTTTAAAATGTTCTTCTTGGGTGAAGGACAACTCAATGGCAACCCATTTTAAACCATAAGAAAATTTGTATTTTTTGAGCACTATCTGTCTCAATTTATTCATTGTTTCATAAGAAAACTAGCACTAAAAACAGTCCCTATGGCTTTTGCAAGGAACACCGCATGTTGGCCTCGCCCATAACAAACACTGTCACCCAATAAAGCACACTAGGCCCATTAAAGCAGTAGTAGCTCACTTATCTTCGAAGCCCACCTTGAAAAATCCACTGATCTTCCAAACCCGCCACGACCCTTGGGGGACTAGCGGATAAGCCCCCGCGCCGGCGCCTGCACACTGACCACGTCAGTTTCGCCATGGCCACCTCCACCACCGCGCTCCACCCGCAGTTCCGGCCGCAGCTGCGCGCTCCCCGCCATCTCCGCCCGCTTCCACACTCGTATTCCTCGTTCTCCCGCACTCGCGGCCGCGCTCCCGTACGGGCCTCAGCGGCGTCCGCATCCGCGCCTGCCCAGCGGGAGGCCGCCGCGGGCGTCCCGTGGGGCTGCGAGATCGAGTCCCTGGAGAGTGCGGCGTCGCTGGAGCGGTGGCTCATCGACTCGGGCCTACCGGAGCAACGCTTGGCCATCCAGCGCGTGGACATCGGCGAGCGCGGCCTCGTCGCCCTCAAGAACATACGCAAGGGGGAGAAGCTGCTCTTCGTGCCTCCTTCCCTCGTCATCACCGCCGATTCGGTAATACCAAGTCCTAGCCTCTCACTAACCGCAGAGATGGCGTTTATCTTCTGTTAAGAAATGATGCTACAATTGGTACTCTACTGTGATTGTATACATTATAGGAGTGGGGTCGCCCTGAGGTGGGAGATGTGATGAAGAGGAACTCCGTGCCGGACTGGCCGCTTATAGCTACTTACCTCATAAGTGAAGCCAGTTTAGAGGGCTCGTCGAAGTGGAGCAACTACATAGCAGCATTGCCAAGGCAGCCTTACTCGCTTTTGTACTGGTATGACCGGTTGTAGTAGGCGCATTGCTGTATTGAGAAGGGAGAGAGAGAGGCTCATGAGATAGCATTCTCAATCTTGTACAGCCTTCATATGTTATTGCAGGACTCGTGCAGAGGTAGATGCGTACTTAGTGGCCTCACCAATCAGGAAACGTGCAATTCAGAGGATAACTGATGTGATTGGGACGTAAGATTGTCTACCAATACTTCTACTGTTGTCTGTTTAGCAAATTACCCCCCCTAACACTGTTGAAACTCACATTGGGATTGTGCTTTATTGGTTTTGGTAGGTACAACGACCTTCGAGACCGTATATTTTCCAGGCATTCAGATTTGTTCCCTGAAGAGGTGTGTTTTGCCAACATTGCTATTGCTATACTCTTTGTGTACACATATGAGTGCAACAATACAACAATGCTTATCCAGCTTCAACCTTTGCACAGAGCATAGATTCAAACAATTTCAAATCTTGAGGTTATATTATATCTAAAGAACGATGAAGAATATACTAGTTTTTTAATTTGAGTATCAATATAATGTTGTGTTGTGACTTGTGAGTAGTGGGTCACATGTTTGTAACTACATTTTTTAATTTGATTATACAATGGATGTGGATTATGATATTTTATTACTATTTCATTTATAGTTTAACCTGATCAGTATTCCTCAAATTTATTTTAGGTGTACAACATAGAGTCATTTCTATGGTCCTTTGGGATTCTGTTCTCACGCCTGGTAAGACTGTATCTAGTAAATATGATGTAAAGCTTGTTTTAGATCTCTAATACCCCTTTTCATGATTAGTATGGATTCTTTTGCTTAGTAGTTATTATTGCTGCCATTTTATGCTAACCAAGGATGTGCATTGGTCTATTTTACAGGTTCGCTTGCCATCAATGGATGAAAGGGTTGCGCTAGTTCCTTGGGCAGATATGCTTAACCACAGCCCTGAGGTACCACCTTTTTTTTTTTTTTTTGAAGAAAGAGCCATCCTCCTAACATTACAATGCTGCTGAAATTTAATGATTAATTGTTTCTAGGTGGAAACATTCTTGGATTTTGATAAGTCGTCGCAAGGAATAGTTTTCACCACTGACCGGTCGTATCAACCAGGTGAGCAGGTAACCCTTTCATTTATTCTTTTAGCTCTATTCTCAATTATCGATCAATAGAATGAATTAACAATACTAGTGTGGCAGTGCCATTTTCGAAAGTCCAGTTGGCATGTTTATTTACTCATGGCTTTGCTGAAATCTGATTATTGTTTCATTAGTGTGCCGGGCTTACTGTTCCCTAGCAATAGGCATTTTAATTATTTTTAAACAAGCAATATGCATTTTAATGGCCTGTTTGAATTGGAGGAGCTTCGAAGGAAAATCATAGGAATAAGAAATGGAGGAAAACTAGTTCATCTGTGCATTTGGAACGGAGGATACAACCATCCATTTCTCATTTCTTATTGAATACTGTAGTAAGGTGCAGTTGGCATGCCCGACCTCGGCTATCGCCATTGTAATGTTCCGATGTGGCGATGCGCCACCCTTTTTATGCAGTCACGCGGCCATTAAATGCCCGTGCCTCCCCATCATGGTCCACCTCTGCCACTTGCAGCAAGCTGCACTGTTTCTTCACAAGGATGATCAGATCAGAACAATGGAGAGAGAAGTAGCAGGGAGCGATAGATCCAGAGGAAGGAGATGAGAGGGACTGGATAAGAATGTGTGAGAGAGGATGCTTGAGTTATTACCCACTGGGACTGATTTTGGGACTCACAGATTATGTGGTCAACATGTCAGTTTCTAAGTAAGAGATACAAACACAGGTAACTAGATGGGCTTTTCACATGAATAAAAAACTCGACGACAGGGGGGAGACGCGCCCTGGGCATTGCAATAAGAAGCTGTATCAGGATTAGAATGTGGACCGGAAAGGGGAGACCCCCGGGCACACTGCTCTAAGTGGTATAAACTCGCGAGAAGCTAGTTTTTTCACAGACCCACCTTAATTTAAGTTTCATGTTTAAGAACTATTGTGTTCCAAACACTATTCCTGAATTATTCCTGAGTTTTTCCATTCCTCTGTTTCACAACAACACTCATATTCCTTTTATGCATTTTTTTTACTATTGCTCTGTTTTCAATTCCTTTGTTCCAGACAGGCCCTAATGGTTGAGTCATCTTTAGTCTCAATTCTCAAACCTTGATAATTAGTTCCAGGCTGTATCAACTAAGCCTCATGACTAAATATGTTTTTAGTACATATATCACATAGTTGGCTTCAGCAGGGCTACATGAACAAAATTGGATTTGTTAGCCATCCTTCTTTATTCGGTACTGCAGTTGCATGAAATTTGTTTGGTTTTTTACCTGTTTTTTTTTTGTCTGTCCTAAGTCTGGGGGTAGCCGGCATTGTTTCGTCTGTTAAACTGCATGCTTTGATTTATCGTCTTCAGGTATTTATATCTTACGGGAAGAAATCCAGTGGTGAGCTATTGCTTTCATATGGTTTTGTTCCAAAAGAGGGAACAAACCCAAATGATTCGGTTGAATTGCTGGTGTCTCTTGATAAATCTGATAAGTGCTATAAAGAGAAATTACAAGCACTGAAGCGAAACGGTTTGTCAGAGTAAGTGCTCATTATACTCATTATGTGAAATTTTACCCTCTCCATGTGGAACTTCACATGATAATATCATATCTGTCAATATAAAACATGTTTTTTGAACTATTTTCCCCCTTTTCTATATTATAATCATGCTAAATGATCATTTATTGGATTAGAGCAGTTCTCAAACATCACTGATTTCTTATTGTTACTTCGACATAATATTCAGACTAGAATACAAAATATTAGTACTCAGAATAGATTGCAAAAAACATGGTTGCATATTGGATGTAAAATGCATTTTATTGAGACTGAAATCAGTCTTTTACCAGAATAAATAATTTGAGAGTTAAGTAGAAGTTGCCATAGATTTGTACTTGATTCTTGATTCTTGATTTACCATTCGTGCCATCTAGTTTTCTTTGGGGAAACTGAACCTACCACCAGCTCAGCATCATGTACATCACTCTCTGTTTATTTGAATTCCATCTGTTGATTTTACAATGTATATTTCTGATATTACCAGATTTGTATGGTTGTATGTATTGACAAAAGTGGATCTGATCACCATTTACAGATCCGGAAGTTTCCCTTTGAGGGTCACAGGGTGGCCAGTTGAGCTGATGGCTTATGCCTTCCTTGTGGTCAGTCCACCTGACATGAGTCAACTCTTTGAGGAGGTTTGTGGCTGTTAGTTTGAACCTGCCATGGTTTCAAATATTCAACAGTGCTAGAGTTAGGAGGATATTCAAGATAGTTTGAGCTTGTGTCACTTATTGGTAATGACATCTGCCAAATTATTCTTGCAGATGGCTGCTGCTGCATCTAATAAAAGTTCATCCAAACCTGGATTGAGTTATCCTGACCTGGAAGAACAGGCCCTTCAGTTTATCTTGGACTGCTGTGAATCTAATATAGAAAAATATACAAAGTACTTAGAGGTGATGTCCTTTCCATGGCATCTCTTGCACAGTACAACCTTTGCATAAGATTTTAACAATCTGTTATTATTATTTTTGATCCTGTCATCCTTTGATGAATGCTTTTGTACACAAATCACTGATCAGTTTTTAGTGTGAACCGATAACGTTTCAGAGTGGCGATGGCTCTCCACAAGTTTCAATGAATGCAAAGCAAGGCGACAGAACATTACTGCTAAAACAGCTAGCAAGAGATCTGTGCATCAGTGAACGGAGAATCCTGTATCGTACACAATATGTAAGTCAGTAAATCTTGCATCGTTATTGATTTTGTATGGCATCATGTTTCAGTTCCTAACCTTTTACATTTCCTCCAACTTTATCACCCAGATATTGCGTAGAAGATTGAGGGACATGAGAGGTGGCGAACTTAAAGCTTTGTCATTGTTCAATGGGCTAAGAAAGCTCTTTAAATAAATGGGTCGTCTATCTTATCTTGGCAGATCTTATTGGATAGATTGATTTCTCCAGTAATATGGTAATTTACTCTCTTATTAGCTACGGAGTATTAATCACTTATAATTGCTGAATACTTGGATTTTTACCGGTTATTGCGCTTCAATTCCAGGTGCTTTGACCTTGCCGCCGAAGCCTTGGTTGCCTGTATGCCAAATCAGACTGCAGTCAGGCTCTCGGTCACAAATTTCATCCTCGGAGAACATCTGGATGCTAGAAACAAGTAATCCTTCAATGAAGTATAGCTGTCCGTTGGTATTGAACAGCCCAGGGCTTATATGTAAGAGTAATTCTGTGTAATGTAGATTCAATTCAACCATGGAGTTCCTTTTAGTGCGAGCCTGGCCTTCTGTTAGATAAGGGGCTGTTTAATCTCCAAGAGCTTTTCTTAAACTCGGTCTCTAAATTATTATTTGGAGAGCAATTTGCATAAAATTATCTTCTATATCTTTCACACTCCAACAAATTTTCTTTATCCCATGCACACTCTAGAGAGTTAATCTTGCTCTCCATTTTTGACTAGTGAGAAATCTGGAGAGGATGGGTGTATTTGAATATCTAAAAGAATTTGTTGGAGGATATTTTTCACCAAAACCTCTGCCTATCAATAAGGATATGAAGGATATAGAGAATCTTTTGGAGTTGCCTCTTGTAATTGTAAATCATATTTTCGTTCCTCTTATAATTGTAAATCCAGGGTGATCTGCAACTGTTAAGAAAGTCGTGACTGAGTCGTAACCACATGTTCACATCTGTAAATTTTCACATACAGTATACTCAACCGCTATCGAAAGTCATCATCATTTTTTTTTCACTCTGATTATTCTGCATCAGCAAAGCAGAATCCAAATTGAAGATGCAACTCAAGACGCCGTCAGTTCACTACTAATATGCATCAGTGATTGATAGCAAACGATAGGTTCGAATGAAATATAGAAAGCCTCCATGCTTGTCATGTACGCACTATGCAGATAAACAGTTGAGCATTGCTTCAATCCCAAACAGCGTCCAAATGCAATCCGAGAGCTTTCAAACGCTCCAAATGAGCATTACACAAACCACATTGCTACAAAACCCTGTACAACCGCAGCAGCCTATGGCGCATAAACCAAACTCTCCAGTATCAGGAAACACAACTCCAGATATATGTTTTATCAGGTACGGCCGCCACGAGACCGTATTGGGCCAGTAGCCAGCAAGGCAACCCTATGTGTACACAGGATCTCAGAATAGATGATTTGGCTGGTTCTCCCTTCATGATGCTTGCAACTTAGTTCATTAGCTCCTTGTCTTAGCTCACTTCATTCCAAGGCTGTTGTGGAAAGGGGACGCTGAACCAGATCTATGCATCCCTCTTCCTCACGAAGGGTGCCATTAACCATTGCAAGCTCCCGTAGCTGCTGCTTCCTGAAGAAGTCCTGGGATTCATCCGGCAAATTAGAAAGCAAGAACTATTCAGGTATCGGTTCTTCAATATGGACTAAAAGCAAGCAAGCTAAGAGTTTTAAAAGGATAAAGGTGTTGATGGCATACCAGAGGCTTTAGCAGATCTTCAAGGATCTTGCGGGCTTGCATCAGGCGAGCATCAATGATTTCAACAGGTCGCTCTGCCTCAACCAATATATGAAGGGGTTGTAGAATCATGGACCCTTGTGTTTAGGCAATTAACGACAATACTAGGTCACTATGACTAACGTGTGTTTTGCAGAGGCAAAGTCTTTGATGTTAGGTCATTAGTGATGCATTTTGAATGGGCTTAATGGATATTCATGCCCCCAAGATGAAAATCGATTCGGTTGCAAAGGATGAAGATACACGTCGAAGACTAGGCTAGTTCTTAGTGCCATAAGGTTGAGAAGGGCACTAAGTTTAGCTAGGGATTTGTTTTTCCTTTGACCGTTCTATAAAGGGGCTATGAGGTTAGTAGCTTGACCTAGGAGAGTTTAGGAAAGTGGGTATATGCACACTTGTCATAACTAGTCCTAGAGACCTTACTTTCAACCCTTGATAAACCCTAGAAATGGTAGGAGCAAAATCCCTTGAGAAACCTCAGCGAAAACAGTTGAAATAGGGGGAGAAAGAGGCTCCGGACTAGTCTGCCAAGTGGGCGTCGGACCATAGGAGAGTGGTCCGACGGTCCCTGACTTAGGAAAAATTCCAGCTCGGGGAGCTCCGGACCACCTGTCTGGAAAGCGTCGGACCATAGGAGAGTGGTCCGATGGCTTGGTTCAGAGAGAAAGAAGGCTCCGGACTAGTCCGACGGTTAGTCCGACGGCTAGTCCGACGGCTAGTCCGACGCCTCAAGACAGGAAGTTGGGTTCATGCAGAGAGCCCCCTGGCTCCGGACCAGAGCGTCGGACCAGGGCACCGGATCAAGGAGAGTGGTCCGGTGGTTCGTAAAAGAGAGGAAGTTTTTCACTCAGAGAGCACCGAGGCTCCGGACCAGTGCGTCGGACCAAGCAGAGTAGTCCGACGGTGCCTGAGTTTGAATACAGAGTGAGCTCCGGACCAGTGTGCATGGTCCGGTGGTATGAGCTTCAGACTAGTCCGGTGGCTTCGCAAAGAGAAGAAAAAGTAAAAAACGGCTAGTTTTGGAGGTGGGGACTATTTATAGTTGCCCCCTTCGTCCTTAGAGGTCTTCTTGGCCATTGTTTCAGCGGGTGACACCTTGAGAAATCCTTTGGAGAGTCAAGAGGCTAGTGAGGGAGAGATTAGAGAGAGTTCATCTTGTTCTTCCCTCCTAGAGTGATTAGGAGTGACTTGTGTGCATTCATCCACCTTCCTAGCCTTGAGTTGGTCAAGTGAAGGTCTTGTGCTTGTTACTCTTGGTGTTCGACAGCACCTAGACGGTTTGGTGGTGTTCGGAGGAAGTGACCGCCGGGAGATTGTTGGCGGCTCTTCTCCAAGCTTCTGTGATCGGTTGTGGGCGATTCACCGAGCCGAGTAGTGGCGAAGAATCAGCCCGTAGAGAGCACTCTACCCTTGCGCGGGTAGAGGGGGAGCGATACCTTGCGAGGTGCTCCAACGACGACTAGGAGGGTGTGTCGACACCTCGATACCTCGGGAAAAAATCGCTGCGTCACTGAGAATTTCTTTTTCCCTATCTCTTTACATTTCCGCATTACTTTCCGTCTTGTTTTTATTTTACCTACTAGAATTGCTTAGGTTGCTTTTAATTCCCATGAACTGTTACCGCTTTCTAGCTAGGATACACGGATCGTAGGCACTAGGGGGTGATTGGCATTTGATAGGTTTTCATATTTGCTTTAGAAATTTAAAACAAGCCCAATTCATCCCCCTCTTGGGCATTTTGATCCTTTCAGGGGTTCATTCAGGTGCTCAGATCCTGGCTTCCCTCACATCATTCCTCCTGAAAAATAATAGCATAAGTGACCCCCAATCCCATAGCACAAAGTTAACAGAAAATCCACTAGATGTACACATGCATAACTAGGCCATCTAAGGATGGATGGCCCCATTCTGAGAAGTTCCAGAAAGAAAGTGTTTTTTCAAAGAATCACCAGGTAACCAGTGTGGTCTTTCATACCAAGACACAGACTGGAAGGTACATAAAAGAAAACAATTTGAAAAACCAAGCAGGAACAAACTATAAAACAGCAATATTTTCCTAACCAGAGGCTATCAGGGTCGATCTGGCTTTGAATGACTCAAGTCATACATGACGAACCAAGTCCATAAGTTCATAGTTCATATTTCATACATAAACTCAGACAGTGTTGCAAGTCCTACACTGTCAGTGCGTCTGAAACTGTTGTCGAGATTCTTTCCTTCACCAGTAATCCCCGCATGAGCAATGCCCACCTCTAAAATGGTGGAACCGTGTGGTATCCCTAAGTATTATTTCTCGATCCTCGATTTTGGATATAAGTTTGGCTGCATTATGACAATCTCCACAGATCCTGAGGTTCTTGAAGATCCTCAAGGTCATCCCAGGGGATGTGCTAATCAGACCGAAAGCGATGGCAAGCTTTTCGCTGTGCCTCATCAGCATTTGTGACTTCAGACTCTCCTCAACATCATGCAGTGCAAAATCAAGATCAGGCGAGTAGCCCATCGTCTTCATCAGCTCCTCCAAGCGGTCCAACTTGTCATGAATCAAATCAAGCTGAGAATGCAACCTGTCATTAGATCTGAACTCATGTCTCACACCCTTTATCTCCATCCAGCTATACCCAGGTGTTTTCACTACCGCATTATCCTTCATCCATCTCCTTACTCTAGAGACATCAGCCCACCTTTTTGCCACAGCATAAATATTTGCCAGCTGTACATAGGCGCCTGCATTCTGTGGATCCTGTTCAATCAGCTTTCTAGCAGCAAACTCGGCAAACTCCAAGTTCTTATAAACTCTACAAGCAGTCAGCAAGGTGCCATAGGCAGAAGGATGCGGCTCAAAGGGCATTGAATGGATAATGTTGACAGCTCTTTCAAGCAGACCAGCTCGGCAGAGAAGATCCACCATACATGAGTAATGATCAACCTGGGGTTTAATGTTATATGCTTCCTGCATTGCTTCAAAGCACTGGATTCCAAAATCACACAATCCGGTGTGGATACAAGCGGTCAATACTGCCAACAAAGTAATCCAGTCTGGCACCACTCCTTCATCCTTCATTTTTTCAAATAACTCGATTGCTTTCCTTCCACCCCCATGTTGGGCATAGCCAGAAATCATGGCGTTCCATGCAACTATATCCTTTGCACGCATCTCATCAAACAGCTTGCAAGCGTCATTCAAATCACCGCATTTGCAGTACATGCTGAGAAGAGATGTGCCCACAGTCACGCTCCTACTAAGAGGCAACTTCATGCACCACTGATGTACCTGCCTCCCAAATCCAAGTGCAGACAGGTTACTGCATCCAAGAAGCACGCTACTTAACGTTGACGCATTTGGCTGCACAATAGCATCCTCAACCATGGTCTTGAACACCCTCAAAGCATCGCCTGCGCGTGAATTTTTTACATAACCAGCGACAACGGCATTCCATGAAACCAAGTTTCTTACAGGCATTGCCCTGAAGAATTCCATGGCCTTGTGGACATTGCCGGTGTCCATGTACCCTGACACCATTGCAGTCCAGAGAATGGCATCCATCTTATCTGGCGCATTCCTAAACAAGTCCTCTGCCGCGCCCATGTCCCCAGACCAAGCGAGCGCAGAAACCATTGCATTCCAGGAAATGGCATTCCTCACCGGCATGGCCCGGAACATGGCCTCGGCCTCCTGGATGGCCCCATTCTTAGAGAGCCCGGAGACCATGGTGTTCCAGGACGTGACGTCCCTAACGGGCATCGTGGAGAAGACTCTCCACGCGCCATCAATGTCGCCGCAGGCGAAGTGGCAGGACAGGAACGTGTTGTAGGAGACGGCGTCCGGGTGCGGGATACTGTCGAACAAGCGGCGTGCGTCCGCGAGGTGGCCGGGACCGGACGCCTTGGCGTATCCCGCGAGGAGGCAGTTGTAGGTGGTCGTCGTCTTGTGCTGCTTCGACGCGAAGGCCTCCTCGGCGCCGGCGAGGTCCCCGCGGCGGACGGCTGCCGCGACGGCCACGGTGGTGAGAGGGCGAGCGACGGCCAGAAGAGAAGGCCGCAGGATCATTTCACGTTCGCCTCAGACTCACACCCCGTCTGGAGACTGGCATGGCGGGAGTTTGGAGGCTAGTAGGCTACGGCGGCGGCGATAGGCCGGAAGGAGGACGAATTCCGCCGTCATGTACAGTACTCTGTTTGGATCGTCGGCCGCTAGCGTCGTAGCCGACGGACCAACGGGGGAAAAATCGAGCATGTGCTGCTGGGCCAGATGGCAGTGGCCCGGAGTTGGTTCTTTGGGCTCTTCTTTCTTCCCAAAAGAAAAAAAAAACAGTTTCTTTAGAACTCTCAACTCTGTCTGACCGCAATCGAAAAAAAAAAAGTCTGTTTGACCGCCGACCGGAGCATCATCTATACTCCACAAGTCTCGTGTTCCATTCTCAACCGGGAAGACAGAGACAGTACAGTGGTGGCTGCTCTCAGTCTCAGGATGCCAGTCCGGAGAGGCGGCTGCAGTAGTGCACCCCAAAGCTGCGTTGACCTGACCATCTGCTAGGCTAGGCCTAGGCTATACTTTGTGTGTTACTGTGTTCCCATTCCACAGAGGAAGGGATGGCCGGGAGCAGCGTCCGCGGCGGCAGCAACCGCCCACCGCTGTTCGTGACGGAGAAACCGACGCGGATGGCGACGTACGCTTACCGGCTGTTCGCGAGCACGGTCCTCGCGGGGGTTCTTCTGGTATGGCTGTACAGAGCCACGCATGTGCCGCCGAGGGGCAGCGGCGGCCGGTGGTGGGCGTGGCTTGGGCTCTCCGCGGCCGAGCTCTGGTTCGGCTTCTACTGGGTGCTGACGCTGTCCGTGCGGTGGAGCCCCGTCTACCGCCGCGCCTTCCCCGACCAGCTCTCGCGAAGGTACTGACCCTGGAGGGGCTGTTTGTGTTTGAGTTTGTCATCTGATTAACTGAATTTTTGTATTTACTAACTGAATTTGACATCTATTTGGAACTGTGGGCATGAAACAATCACTGCCTCCCTGCGTAAGCAGCTTAACCAGCTAGACTTACGAACTTATGATTGCTATCCAGGCAATTAAGCTAAACATACATCCTCCTAGACTATTGTAGGTGTTGAAATGCTGCACATATATTCCAAGCTTGTTCCATGGCAGTGTTGTCCATGACGAATAGCGGCTGTGTACCTATGAAGTTACTATCTGTGCCAATGCTGAGTTTTCAGCTAAACGTTGACTATAAACAGGTACAAGGAAGAGCAGCCAACGTCAAAAAAAAACAAGGAAGAACAGCTTCCTGGGGTGGACATATTTGTGTGTACAGCAGACCCCACTGTTGAGCCGCCAATGCTTGTCATCTCCACTGTCCTATCTGTTATGGCTTATGACTACCCGCAGGAGAAGTTGAACATCTACTTGTCTGATGATGCTGGTTCCATCATAACATTATATGCTCTATATGAGGCATCAGAGTTTGCAAAGCACTGGCTTCCATTTTGCAAGAAGTACCAAGTGGAGCCCAGGTCACCAGCCTCCTACTTTGGTAAAGAAGCTACCCCTCCTGATGCATGTGACCGTAAAGAGTGGTTTTCCTTGAAGGTAGTGCATACATTTTCAATGCATTCTATTTTTAAGGAAATTGCAGTAAGAAAAATTAGGTTAAGATGAGATATATGCATAAGATTAACCTAATTTTTATTTTGCTACTTCCTGCCACATTAACTTGGGCTATGGTGGCCTTCCATATATGTTCTGTGGTACTGAAACCAGCAAGCTTATGCATATTATCTTTCTTTTTCTGTTTTTGTTCTGTAGGAGATGCACAAAGATTTGGCAGATCGAGTGAATTCAGTCGTTAATTCAGGCAAGATCCCTGATGTTTCAAAATACAAGCTTAGGGGCTTCTCCAAGTGGAGCGAGAATACAAGTTTTAGAGATCATCCTTCAATAGTTCAGGTAAAGGTTATGTATAAGTGGTCTGATCATAACGATACTACTAGGAGAAGGATCTGATGGTTCAATTTAAAATTTAACTAGTAGTCCAGTACATCTGCGGAATGTTTGAAACACTTATGTAAGAAAACTTATATTCAACGAGTAATTTTCCAATAATAATCCTGAAATAATAAGTTTTGTAGATAACCCTTCCAATAAGTTTTTTATTCTATTATCTATCGAATTTTAGTCTTAGCAAGAAAAGCCTGGCATGGCTCATATGCACTCATTAATGAATTGCTATGTGTTTTTTTTATCATTTTTGGGGTTTCTTCTGATCAAAGAGTGCACAATTGCTAGATTTTAGTTGATGGAAACAAAAGAAAAGCAACTGATGTCGATGGAAATGTCTTGCCCACACTGGTTTATATGGCTCGTGAGAAGAGACCTCAGGAACATCATCACTTCAAGGCTGGATCACTGAACGCTTTGGTGGGTATTTTGGCCTCTATTTATTATGGACCATGATTTTCACCTAATGTCTTACTTGAATCAATCTTTCTTATGTTTACATAATTCCTTAATTAAGGTTGATGGTGCAGATAAGGGTATCATCAGTGATAAGCAACAGCCCAGTCATTATGAATGTGGACTGTGATATGTACTCCAACAATTCAGGGTCTATCAGAGATGCACTGTGCTTCTTCCAAGATGAAGAGCAAGGTCAAGATATTGCTTTTGTTCAGTATCCTCAGAACTTTGAAAATGTGGTGCGCAATGACATCTATGGAAATCCCATCAACACCGTCAATGAGGTCAATAAAAATTTAATATAGCATCTCTTAGAATTTCAATGGAGGACTTACCTATGTCTTGAGCTGAAAACGCACCACTGAGCTTAATAAACCCTGTTTTTCGTTTAATGGAATTGGTCTTCAGTTGGATCATCCTTGCTTGGATGGATGGGGTGGAATGTGTTACTATGGAACAGGATGCTTCCATCGGAGAGAGGCTCTATGTGGGCGAATATATAGTCTAGACTACAAGGAGGATTGGACTAGGGTGGTGAGGAAAACTGAAGATGTCAGTGACTTGGAAGGAATGGCCGAGTCACTTGTGACTTGCACATATGAGCACAACACCCTTTGGGGAATCGAGGTAGATCTCTATACAAATTTTTGAAAATGCTGGTATTGTGATTGAGGTCACACTTTGGTACTTTAAGATCACTGAAATTTCTCACTTTATGTATGGACTATATCTTACTGAGTTCGAGTTGCTGAATTACAGAAGGGAGTCAGATATGGTTGCCCATTGGAGGATGTCATTACAGGATTGCAGATCCAGTGCCGTGGGTGGAGATCAGTTTACCACAACCCGCCAAGAAAGGGCTTTTTAGGCATGGCCCCGACCTCACTAGGACAGGTCCTGGTTCAGCACAAGAGATGGACAGAAGGGTTCCTCCAGATCTCCCTCTCAAAGTACAGCCCGTTTCTGCTAGGTCACAAGAAGATCAGGCTGGGCCTTCAGATGGGTTACTCTGTCTGCGGGTTCTGGGCTCTTAACAGCTTTCCCACCTTGTACTATGTCACCATCCCTTCACTTTGCTTCCTCAATGGCATCCCATTGTTCCCTGAGGTGAGTTGATATATGTTTCAATCGTTGCTTCTTTCTGTATGCACTTTGGTCAAATTCTAAAAGAGAACTTGCATCTGCAATCCACTCAACCCAGATAACCAGTCCCTGGTTTGTACCGTTTGCATACATTGTTGTGGCTGCATACTCCTGCAGCTTGGTGGAGTCACTGCAATGTGGCGACACTGCTGTTGAGTGGTGGAACGCACAAAGGATGTGGCTTTTCAGAAGAATCACCTCATACCTCTTGGCGGCCATCGACACAATCCGCAGAATCCTTGGCTTCACTGAGTCGGGATTCACCCTGACAGCGAAGGTGACTGATTCGCAGGCCCTAGAGAGGTACAAGAAGGGGATGATGGAGTTTGGATCCTTCTCCGCAATGTTTGTGATCATTGCAACCGTGGCACTGCTTAACCTGGCATGCATGATGCTCGGGGTGGCAAAAGTTTTGCTGCATAAAGGCGCAATGAGTTTGGGAGCTATGTTATTGCAGGCTGTCCTATGTGCCCTAATAGTAACGATCAATTTCCCAGTGTATGAAGCACTGTTCCTCCGCAAGGACAGTGGCAGATTACCAGCTTCTGTCAGCCTAATTTCGCTCTGCATTGTATTACCATTCTGTATACTGCCAACCAACTTGTAGATGTGAAGCTGGCGAAAGATGTATATACATATTTTTGAAATCCGATGGTGAAAGTTATATGAACTGTACGAATGTCATGTAGTATTTCCAAGAGAACTTTAAACAGCTATAACTCCTCTACACATCTGTAAACGTCGCTGCATTTTGTTTGTCAGGTTGATGGCGCATAACTTTCTTCACTCACTGCAATCTGAGAATTCATTGACCTGGTTTTGTGAAAGCCGAAACAAATTTATCCTCGCCGAAGTTACAGCAAAATGCCGCAGGAGGATTTGGGATAACTCAGATTCACTGATAACGTTGAGGAAGGGTTATACCACATAGAGAAGGGGCGAGAAAAAGAAAATTACAAGCAGACATCAACTTGAACTGATGGTATACACAGCTAAGAACGCTATAAAGCAGACACCCATCAGATCAGAGTAATTTTCTCATGTGCAACGGCTATACATAGTGCCCCTGTCACTGGCAAGTGGTAGGATTGGATTCGAAGAGCTCACTCATGGCCAGTGTGCCAGCGACAGAGCTACACATAATCATCACAGAATAGCACCAGACTGCAGCATTGCACAGCTCATTAGCTTCCTCAAGATTGTGTGGGACTGGGCGAGACACAGCAGAACCATTTCTTCTGCAAGATGGAGAGATCACAACGCATGCATGATTATCGATCGGGGTAAGCTTTTTTCACAGGAATTAATGGTAACGGGAATGACCGAATAAATGGACGGACGCCTTACCGATGCGTTGGTCCTGGAGTTGTAGGAGGTCATCTTCTCGGTCCTGGAGTCCTTGCTGTCAGCCGACGCCGGCCTGTTGTTGCTGATGTGGTCATTGGTCGGGGGGGCTTTCTTCTCATCCCTGGCTTTGCTGAAGATAACCGTGAACCCGTCGGCAGAGGCCGGGTTGTTGACGTCCCATTGGCCGAACTTGGGTATAGTGCGGCCAGTGTCGTCCTTCACAGAACATCAATATGCCAGCTGATCAGTACAACATCAGCTATATGCTATTACTACTATGAATCTATAAAGCTACTCCCTTGGTTCTAAACATTCCAAGAATCTCTATCTAAACATTTCAAAACATCTCACGTTTGACCAGAATTATAAAGAGAAACACAAAGATTTATAACATCGAATAAGTGTACTATGATATAATAACTAATGGTGAATCTAATGTTATTATATTACTATATAAATTTGGTCAAAATTAAAAAAACTTTGACTCTCTAATTAATATTCTAATTATAATTTGGAATAGGAGTACTTCCTTTCCTCCCGGTTTGAACGTCAAATTCGTCATTGCCTTGCCCCGGAGGAACCAATGTTCAAGGCTAAATTTCTAGAAAACCAGATAGCAAATGACCACACCTTCACGTCGATGTGAACATCCGTTTCGCATCCGTGTGCATGATTTGTCAAAGGGATCACTCAACAATTAAAAAGTGAGGGATCAGGAACCACAGCTTGTTGATCATGACATGCTTCATGCTTGCCAATTTGAATGAACAGACGTTGTTAATAGTCATCAGTAGTTATCCATTTTGCCAAACTGATGGATCCTTGTCATCGTAATTGATAGCTAGATCCTACATTTAGACGCCGATTTTCTAAAGGAAAATTCCATGCCAATCCAATGCGACAAGCATGTTTTCATCATGCGTGATGCATCAAAACAATCTCTAATTTCAAGCCATGATAGACGGTTCCAAGGCCCAGGCATTATATTATTATAATAAAAAGAAGGAAAGAAAAGGGCAGCAACGATGTGATCGATTATAGGGAGCAGGAGATCTTCACTCACCGACATGGGTGCCGCAGCGTCCAGCCGGAGTCGTAGAAAATTTTGCCCTTGCTTGTGATCCGACGCGCTAGAGTTTCTGGGGCAAAATTTTCCCCGGGGGCCGGGATGAGAGGGGGAGGATTGGCCACAACCACAACACAGCAGGAGGCGACGAAGGCGGAGCGCAGCAGCAGCCTCCTACGCGTATCTTATATATGCCTATCAATGGCATGTTTTGCATGCAAAGGCTGCCTAAAATTGATCAACTTTTAAACGATGTTTCGTCTTTTTTTCGAGTTCGTTTTGCAATTGTTTCGTCAAAAACCAGCGCGAGAGCGAGCTGGTTCGTCCAGCCACGGCCCTGGCAGGTGGGCCGTTCGGGCTTTGGGGCGCGAGGTGGGCCAACGGGTTGGGTTGGGCTGGGCTGGCTGGGCTGCAAGAGAAGTAACGATTCATGATGTTTAAATGAAAAAAAAAAATCAATTTTCCTGAACTTTGGCGTACGTTGGTTTTTATCATCGAACTATAAAACCAGAATTTTTTCTCGTTCAACTTTAAAAACCATTTGTTTTACCTCTCTGACCGGTTTTAAACAGTAGTTTTGCTACATTGACGGTGATTGTGTCCTTTTCTTTTATATATTTTGTCTGAATCTTTAAAAAATCATAATAAAAAAATCATAAAAATAGAAAATTCATTTTCGTTGGACTCCACATGAGTAGATCTATATAGTGAACGTATAACATGCTATGCTTTAGTATAGAGTTTTTGATGTAGCTCTAGATTTATACTTTTCTATAATTATATATTGGAATAATTTATAGGTGTCGTTTCTATGGTTCAATTATGGTAAATTTTTTATGGTGAACTAATTTTTATATGTTTAAATTTTAGTAAAAATTTTATAATCATTAGATCAGGAATAGTTTAGAGGCGCAAGCAAAAAAACCGAGAGGAGGACAGAGGCGCGAAGTGGAGGCACAGTTTCTATGAGCAAATTGTGGCCACGGGCATCCAGACGCGGGAGTCCCTCCGGAGTCCGGACGTCTAAGATGGTAGCGGTGCCGTTAATTAATCGAACTAATAATTCCCTTGAAGTAAAACACGGAAGCAATATGACGTTGCATTGTAGTAGATGTATACACTTGGCAAGAGTTAGCGTAGTTTGACATTGATTGAATAAAGCAAAACAAAAAACGATAGCTACTTCCACTCATGAAAAGTTGATGTCCAGATCGTCTCACTACTAGCACTTTGTTAATTGAATTGCTGGCTCCAGTGGGAACGTCCTGTTATGATTTCTATCGGACCTCTGGGGTACATTTTGGAAGGGACGAAGTATCTTAATTTGCTGATGGCCTGGAGATGCCCATATATACAATTCCTTTCCGTTCAGGTCCAAATCGTTTCCCTTCCGGGCTTCCGGATTGTTGCGACGCTAGAGCGCCGGTGGGAGCACGCTACCCGTCGCACGCGCCGCCAGCACGGAGGCCTGCACGGACACGAAACGCCTGTGTCCGGCTGTGAAAAAGAAGCAGACAACGAGCCGACCTCGCTGCCTGCCGCTCGCCCCCGTCGTCGTTCCGTCCCTCTCGATCGCCGGTGGTACGCGCGCTGGCGCGCGGCACAATCATCGGCGTGCTTGATCGAGCTTGTTCGTACAGGAGCAGGCGCGAGCGCGACTGAGCACTACTAGCGCATCGCACTGGACGCAGACCTTTGAAACTGACCTGGAGTCGATCGGCACAGCCACACCCGGCGCGCGCGTGTGGTCCGCCGGCCGGCAAGTGACCAAGTGTCAAGAACGACTGCATGTGACCGGGCAATGACCAGGACCGGACGACCGGAGGGCGGAGCAAGAGGCTTGAGAGCTGTTCCATCATTTAACTTCCTTTGGTTTACAAAAATAAACCACCGATCATTTCACCATTAATCTCAATCGGAGTATGCAATTGAAACGTACAAAACACAGCTATCTGTATAGTGAGAGGGCACATCAGCTGCTTGTGCAGGTGCAGCAACTTGTTTTTTTTTCCGGCCGGGGCCGGGGCTGTCGATGAATCAGCAGGGACACACGAGCAAGACGCAAGCGTGGAAGGAATCTGCTTCCTGACGACGCAACGTCGCTGTTGCAGATACGGACGCGCCACACGCCACTGTCCAGGAATCCCCACCCGATGCCAAACAGAGCCGCCGAGCGCAGCCGAAGTCCGACAGGTCAGTGCGCGGATCAATTTCCACGGGAACAGCAACCCGTTCTCTCGACCACGGCAGGGACGATAGAGCTCGCTCGCTCGACCAATCAACGACGCAAGAGCAGTGGATCACGGTAAATGGCGCCGCTGTGATAAGAAAGGATGGATGTGTGCGTGTTTTTTTGTCTACACAGGTGTTGTGACATCTATCTGATGTCGTGCGTTTTGTCCACAATTATATGATCCATCGTCGAAGTGCGTCGGCGCAAGCAAAGTCCATCACGTTTCCACGCTGCCTCCTCCTAAACTTGCCGAGGACGAAGCAAACAAGGGGCACTAGCTCTGGAAATGTCAGATGAGACATTTACTCCGGGCCGGTACAATCGTACTCCAAGGGAAAAGGTCTGTACTCCAAGGGAAAAGGTCTGGCTGCCCGGCGGCCACACTTGCGCCACGGCGACGGGCGTCGCCAACCGCGGAACAAGGCGGAGCTAGGGGCAGAAATGGATCAAGAAAGCAACTGAATACCACGAGACGTCATTGGATCATTGGTCTAGTCCTGTAGACCATGACATGAACCCCTGCTAATCACCGTAAACCACCTGTATCACAATCTCCATGTTGACCTTGACCTATGATCTCTTGCTTTTGGCCTTTTCACACATCAGAAACCATGGTCAACTAGATGGATATAAGTTAATCTTAACTCTCGATAATAAGAACCCAAACCTAGCTAATAGTTTTCACAAAACCTTTCAAGTAAACTCGACTCAACCTGATCATCTCACCTAAGTCAAATCTAAGAGATATCACCTAGAAGGTGTCTTACGAGTTCTAAGTGTTTCCCAAGGTCCCACATGTCAGCTCCAAACAATCAGCCCAAGACACCAGATCTACCCCCTCCTCTCACCACAAAACACTCACCCTCATCCCTTCCTCTCCCCCTCAAGAATGTGGAGAAACCAAGAATTATATAGATAAAGAAGAAATTCAAGAATGAAGAAAAAAATAACAAGGAGAAAGGATTCAAGATAAGAGCAAGGTCACCATCTCAAGAGAAGAAGATGAAGCTCATCACCCCCTCTCCATAGTACCTCCAAACACTTCGTTTCTTTCTCCAATGCAAATCGCAACCTAACCCTTGGTTTCATCTCTTGCATGTGGTGAAGATGAAAGTGCACAATAAAATCTATACATTTAGAAAAGCTAAAACAAAACCGGGAGTAGTTATGAAGCAATGAAGTCGCATTATAAATTAATTTGCAAACAAAAATCAAGAGTCTTACCTTAGAATGTAATGTTTCTGAAGGAGTCATAGAGACATACTCATTTGAAAGGATATAGGGCACACACTCTAATCTATTAGAACAACTCCAGCAGAAGATCTCAAACTAGAGCCTATACTTTTGATGAGGGCAATCCCCATTTTTGAGGTTATGATTTTTAACACATACTCCAACATAAGCTCTCAAATCTACTTTAGGAGACGCTGCCATATGGGACCCACTCGTCATCAACCAGAGCTCTACCTGAATGAGCTATGTGGGCGTGAGGGAGCTCAACGCTAGAGGAGTACCCACGCCGAAGGATCGGGGTCTCGAAGGTAGGGGCTTGTTGGGAGAAAGGAGTCTTGGAGAGAAGTCAGGAACATGAAGGGTTCACCGAGGAAGAAGATCCACAATGGTGCATTAGGACTTAGGAGAGGAAAGTTGGGGACAAGCGCCACCAGTTGCAGGGAGGGCAAGCCTCTTCGAGGAATGGTGTAGCAGAGTCGCACTCGAGGAAGGGTCTCGCTAGTGAGAGGTCGTCACAGAGGGAGTTGGCTGAGGGAATTCACGAGGGAAGACATTGTTGTGGCAACAGAGAGCTTGGGATGGCCTCCTAGGGGAAGGGAGCTTGGGCAGGACTCGCCAATGGAGACATGCCAAGGGAGGGCCTCGCCATGAATGGAGAAGGAGGAGAATCAACATCAAACATAGATGGGAGGGCACGGTTTCACGAGTGTGTGGGAGGGGAAACAACCGAAACAATCATTTTAGGACTTGCACTAGGGCTCCTACGAATGTGGGATGTGAGGTGGATTTGAGCCCCCCCCCCCCCCCCCCCCCCCCCCGCAACTATGAGGGGTTTAGTAGAGCACCTGCTAGGGCTCATTTTTTTTTATCTTTAAATTTGGTTTTGAGGGCTCAAGTATGGACCATGCAGAAGTTGCTCTTAGAGAAAGCAATGCACCTAGATTAACATTTGTGCTCCAATATAGTTATTACAAGTTTCACGAATAAATTTAATGCTTGTGCAACTAATTGGAATTGGTTATCTTTACTCTCTATTCATTTTGTAACAAAAATACCGAGCTATAATATTTATATGGATGTGATTAAATTTGCCAATTACTCTATATGTGTTTTCATCATTTGAATTGCATATCTATGTATATTTAGTTAGAACCTTAGTTTAGTTTATACGAACTCTTGTTGCATCTTTTTTTACATAGTAAGCCTATAATTTGGCTTAGTTGTAACAAAGTTTGATCCATGTGTTAAGTTCAAACTCTATTGTCCGCTATACCCTTTTTACCACAAGTTGTAGAAGAATTGATAGTGATACTATTTCGCTATCGGTTCTAGGGCCCAGGGGCATTGACCATTTGAGACTCCATCCACGTTAAATTGTAAGATTTTTTTTTTCAGATACATAACTTTTGCTATGCTTTTAAATATATAGTATATCTAGATATATAATAAAAACAAAATATTTATAAAAGCCAAAATATTTTAGAGTTTGGAAAAGGGGGAGTACATGTCCATAGGAATTGCTTAAGGTTCAATCCCTTACCGGTAGGAGGTGGGGTAATCACCAAATAAGCATTCTTGGTTCTAGCTTTTGTTTTCTGAGGTTAGGTAGCTAATAAGCAGTACATCCAAGTATAATAATCTGCAAGAAATGATTTGGTCATGGACTACTTAACGCTTGGAGGTTTGCTGAGTTTTCATAGACTCGTTCTTTCTTCTTCTGAAGGACGGGAAGGAGACTGATCCATTAGAGCATGTAGTTGGTGCAGGATTTCATTCCAGCGATTTGACGTGCTGCCGAACCGGGCGAAAGTGCGAAACCCTACGCAATTGCGCTCTCAAGTGAACAATGCCATGACATGACACAATGAGACAACGTACAATGGTGGAAAAATGGAAATATAGCTTTACTGGTGGTCACCATTTATCATTTTATATACTGTCTAGCAGATGAGCACGAATCCGCTGCCCTTAGCATACCTGTTCTCACTTGAAAGCCCCATTTGAAGCTTAAATTTCACGAAACAGACTGATCTATTATTATTATAAAATCAACACAAGATTACTAGAAGCCAAATGATGCATGACTAGCTAGATTTTATCGTCGTTTCATGATACGTACGCAAGTACGCATGGTATTGTATATATTAAAATGATAATTAACATTGACAAATACTCCCACACCATTGTTTTATATATTACGTTATTAGAACAAGCTAATTAATTAGTATGATAAAGTGATTGCTAATTAGCTTCATATAATTGAAAAGTAAGGGGGCATCATGTTCATGTTAAATTGTTGCCAACTTGACAAGTTGCAACCTATATTATGTTTGTTATTGTTATAAGTAGACCATTTTTTCTTTCTATGTATTGTGGACTTGTGGTGAGCACTTCTAGAGACCCTAGCTACCCCGCTGAGCTAAGAGATAGAGCATTCACTGAAAGCTTACCAAGCTAGAGCAGCAAACAGCAAAAGAATGATTTGTGGCTCAATGAAGGCAGATAAATAATATTTAGCTAGCTTACAACGAATTTAGACTACATGCAAGTTTGATTAGTTTGACTTTATGCCTCCCATGCAAAAGAAAAGACTGTTTGAGTGGTTACGCCCTGTTCGTTTGACTTATCATCCGGTTTATCAGCTACACCGAAATCGTATTTTTCTCTCACAGAAAAACAGTCAAACACAGTATCAGCCGGTGAAACAAACAGGCTGTGAGTTGCAACATATGCGAGTATCTTTTTGTAGGCCGTCGTCTGTCGATTTGAATATACATTCAGCATCATTAATATTCACTAGTCCCAAACTTGCTACGCAAATTGCCCCTGATGGAGCCTAGAATAGTTTCCAAACTCTATCAAATTACAGGATTCGAAGTCGGAACATGCTGCGAAAATGCGTCGTTGTTAAATATAAGCCAGTTGCCTAAACCTCCAGTAAAGGTGCCGTTTCTTGCCTAATCATAATCATCCAGCCCGAGGACGCCCAATCTTATCGATCAGTTATCACGAAGAATGCAAAAGTGGTCTTTTTGTGCGCTGATCAAGGCGGCAACATCCGTCGAAGAAGACCGCACGCCTCGGGGTCCAATTTGGTCGTCCCCCCACCCCCATGTATGCACGCCACCGTTACCTAGTCCACCACGAGTGTCTCCATCAGTCCATGTCCATCGTAATATGAATCCTGGTTGCGTAGGTGCCGGGGCACCCGATCGAGAGTTCATGTTGCTCCCAGCTGCCTCTATATAAGCAGCTGGTGCATTCTGAAGCAGCAACTCACTGCATCTCTGATATCTCAGCTGCTGTAGCTAGCATTGCCTGGCGATTGGCGAAGTGGCAAGCAAGGAACCGCAAGCCATCATGGCCTCTGTTCCCAAGCTACTGCTGCTTTTCCTCTTTGTTCTCAGCTATCGCTCTCACCTTGCTCACGCAGGTGATGATGGCAGCTACAAGGTTCTGTCCGTGGGCTCTCTGAGGACGGACTCCGTCTGTTCCGCGTCCAAATCCAAAGGTGCAGCCAGTACTACTCTCCGTGCACGCACCAGCAGTATCCTTTCCACTTGGTTGATTATTTTGAGCTAGCACGGTTAAGTTGTACTCCCTCCATTTCAAATTGTAAGTCATTCTAATAATTTTGGAGAGTTAAAGTTTCTTAAGTTTGACCAAATTTATATAACAATATAATAATATTTATGATGTCAAATAAGTATCATTAGATTCGTTATCAATTATATTTTCATAGTATATCTATTTGATGTTATAAATCTTTATAGTTTTGTCTATAATTTTAATCAAACTTGAGATGCTTTGACTCTTCAAGATTCTTAGAATGACTTACAATTTGGGATGAAGGGAGTAATAAATAATGTACAGTATATGACAATCGTTTACCTTGCTTCATTCGATTGTCAGCGGTTGCGTCGTTGTCTGATGCCGGCGCCACGGTGCCCTTGCATCACCGTCACGGCCCATGCTCGCCGTTGCCGACCAAGAAGATGCCGACTCTGGAGGAGACGCTGCACCGGGACCAGCTCCGAGCTTCCTACATCCAGCGGAAGTTCTCCGGCGTCGGTGGCGCTGCTGCTGGTGACGTCCTGCAATCGGACGCCACCGTGCCGACGACCCTGGGCACCTCCCTGGACACGCTGGAGTACCTGATCACCGTGGGCCTCGGCTCGCCGGCGGCCTCCCAGACCATGCTCATCGACACCGGCAGCGACGTGTCATGGGTGCAGTGCAAGCCGTGCTCCAAGTGCCACTCCCAGGCGGACCCACTCTTCGACCCCAGCTCGTCCACCACCTACTCCCCGTTCTCCTGCAGCTCCACCGCCTGCGCGCAGCTCGGCCAGGAAGGCAACGGCTGCAAAAGCTCCCAGTGCCAGTACATTGTCACGTACGGCGACGGCTCCAGCACCACCGGCACCTACAGCGCCGACACGCTCACGCTGGGCTCCAACTCCGTCAAGAACTTCCAGTTCGGGTGCAACCGCGTCGAGTCGGGCTTCAACGAGCAGACCGACGGGCTCATGGGGCTCGGCGGCGGCGCGCAGTCGCTGGTGTCACAGACGGCGGCGACGTTCGGCACGGCCTTCTCGTACTGCCTCCCGCCGACGCCGAGCTCATCGGGGTTCCTCACGCTCGGAGGAGCGACTTCGGGGGGCTTCGTGAAGACGCCGATGCTCAGGAGCAGCCAGGCCCCCACGTTCTACGGCGTGCGGCTTCAGGCCATCAGGGTGGGCGGGAGGCAGCTCAGCATACCCGCCTCGGTCTTCTCCGCCGGGACAGTCATGGACTCCGGCACCGTCCTCACGCGGCTGCCGCCCACGGCCTACTCGGCGCTGTCGTCGGCGTTCAAGGCCGGGATGAAGCAGTACCCGCCGGCACAGCCAAGCGGCATCCTCGACACTTGCTTCGACTTCAGCGGCCAGTCCAGCGTCAGCATACCCACCGTCGCGCTAGTCTTCTCCGGAGGCGCCTTCGTCAACCTCGACGCCAACGGCATCATTTTGGACAGCTGCCTTGCCTTCGCGGCCAACAGCGACGACAGCTCCCTGGGCATCATCGGCAACGTGCAGCAGCGGACGTTCGAGGTGCTCTACGACGTTGGTCGGAGCGCCGTGGGGTTCAAGGCTGGGGCGTGCTGAGATATCATCGTCATCGCCGTAAGGACGTTGACGATATATACCGCCATACCGGGACTACGTACGGTACTGCACTCGTTTTTCCATGTCTGCGAGGTTACATACATGGGAGAAGTGCCAAACCATCAACTATAGTAGTACTTCGATTTTACTGTAATAAACTTTGCGACTGCAATAATTAACGTGACGATGCAATTGTGCAAACTACAGCCAAAAAAATAATTGTAACTTCTCCTGATTTATATAATATAATAAAGATTAATGATATACTCCTAAGTATTTATGGTGCTCTTCGTGTGATTGGTACTAACTATGGCCTATATATATACGTCGATGATTATGGTACACTACATATATACATACTGTATATAGACACTTCAAAAATGTTTTATCGTGTCTTTCGGGCGAGCTACACACCTTAAATATCTATTCTATCTACGCTTAAAAAGATGGTAAAATTATCATCTACCTGCTTATACATTTCCTCCATTCCAAATTATAATATGTTTGACTTTTTTACCTCAAATTTGACGACTCGTCTTATTCAAAAATATCTGTGCAAAATTAGTCAAATTTTAAGTCATTATTGAAGAATTTTTATTAATAAAACAAGGCACGACAAAAGAAGTGATATTTTGTACAAATTTTTTAATAAGATGAGTGGTCAAACTTGATGTCAAAAAAGTCAAACGTCTTTAATTTAGAATGGAGGAAGTACCTCTCAAGCCAAAAGGCTAGGAGGCAACATTTAATTCCCTTAAGTTAGGAATGCTTAGAAATGCTTAAACCACCAAATTCTTTACACGTAAAAACTAATTTCAAAAAGCATCTTCAAGAGTACCCAAAACACTCTCTAAATCTAGCAATTTTAGCAAGATTGAGACCTTGTTTAGTTCCAATCAAAATCCCAACTATTTTGGATTTCAAAATCCGCAAAATATTTCGGTGGGGTGTTTAGTTCCAACCAAAATTTGACATATTTTGGATTCCAATGATGGGGATTGTGAGGATAACACACAAACCAATGCAAACTTTGGCTTATTTTGGTCTCTTAAGTCCAAAATCCAAAACGAAGAATAGAGCACTTTTTTGCCAACTATTTTGGGTGGTGTTTAGTTCCATTTTGTAAAATGAAAAGCCAAAACCCAAAATATTTTGGATTTAATGGGGAACTAAACAGGGTCGGAAAAAAAACTCACCTCTAAGAACAACTCCAACAATTTGACAATTTAGGTTTGACAAAACATGTAATTTGACAACTCTAAAATACATATGGCAAAGGTAAAAAGATGTAAACTCCAACCCCATATTGACTTGGCAAAAAAGGAAATTGTGGACCTAAACTTTTTTTTTCCGGAGGTTTTTTCTTTTTTTTCACGGCAGGCATGCGTGCGGCCTTTTTTTCTGCCGTAGAAAAAAAATGTACCCCTTTTCACGGGCCCTTTTTCACGTACCATCTTTAGAAAAAAAATGGCGAGAGATTGTCTCGCCCTTTTCAGCGAGATCGGCTTCCAGGAGCGACTTTGGCAAAAATGTCAACCCTAATTGCCAAACTGTTGGAGACGATATTTTATGTTTTTTCTCCGAAACCAACTATGCCAAATCTAAATGACAAACTGTTGGAGATGCTCTAACTACTCTCAAATACGCATCCCAATCACTTGGTACTTAAAAAAAATACATTCATATGTAAAGTTAAGCATGTGCATTGTCATCCCTAGAGGTGAAAGGACGTGGGGATGAAAAAAATAGGACAGGTTGATGGAAATGTATAAGAGAGAAGTATATAGGCGGTTGCAAAATTATCTTCTATCTCTTAGGGGTGAGATTTTGGAAACCGTTAGACTTGTAGCTTTTTTATGTTTTCTAATATATTTTTTAAAAGTTAAACCCTGTTTTTGAGAGTATGTTTTAAAGATATGTTGGAGATGCTCTAATTCAATGATATCTGCTACTCCCTAATAAAATCATTCCAGAGACAGTTGGCCATCTGAAAATTCATCAAAACACTAATATTTTTAAACTGTAGTCGAATTTGTATTAATTAATAAATTAGAATGGAAATTCTTTTGAAAATCCAGTCAAATGAATTCAACTTATGTTCTGATTAGTTCTCCGTGAAATCCAAAATATTTTAGATTTTGGATCATCATTTTGTAAAATAAAACTAAACATCACCTAAATTTTTTGGTAAAAAGTGGTCCATTCTTTATTTTGGATTTTGGAATTAAGAGGCTAAAATGAGTCAAACTTTATATTGGTTTGTGTGCCACCCTTACAATCTCATAATTGAAATCCAAAATAAATCAAACTTTGATTTGAACTAAACAGTCTACTGGAATATTTGCATTCTGAATTTTGGAATTCAAAATAGTTGAGATTTTGGATTTTGGATTTTGGATTTGTGATTTCTATTAAGACAACTCTCCCCATCCCCGACGGCTCTCACTCGCCGCCTCCGCTCCCGCCTCCCATTCCTCCTTCTCCCGGCGGCGCAGACGGCGGGCTCGCGCGCGGCCGTGGCGCCCCCCCGGCGCGGCCTTGTTTTTCCAACTGAAGCGAGGCGCCTGGGTACGCATCCTTCGGAGTTCGGATCCTCCCCCATGGCTGCGGCTTCCCACCTCCTCTCCCTCTTCTTCCTCCTCCTCCTCCTTCTCCCCGCTTCTAACGCCATCTACTGCGACGAAGACGACTGCTACGACCTCCTAGGGTACCATCTCCCTCCTCCTCCCCTCCATTTGACTGGTTCGTTCTCCCGCTCAGCAATCGATGTGCCGCAGGCTTAAGCAGGACGCGAACGCGTCGGACATCAAGAAAGCGTACTACAAGCTCTCTCTGAAACAGTGAGTTCCTGGCCTCTTTTCTCGGTTCTTGCCCCCGATCCGAGCCGACGCTGACCATTTCTTGCAATTTCTGTGCTGTGCAGCCATCCGGACAAGAACCCCGATCCGGAGTCGCGGAAGCTCTTCGTCAAGGTCGCCAATGCTTACGAGGTCTGGCGTGGACACACCTGCCCATTTGGATCTTGCTTGCATATCTTCCTGGCTGCCTGAGCCAATCGTGGTGCCAACAAGATCTATGTCTAATTCCACGCTTTGGTGCCAGTGGTGGAAAATTGATCACGTGCACTGATACATTAATGAATTCCATTCGTCTATTTTATTCAAATCGGTACAGTAACCACAGTATTTGGAATGCCACTCCAAAATGGTAGGCACTTGTCAAGCTATGAAACCTGCAGTAGGAGCTAATTGAGCTTCTTGGCATGGATACTTTTTATACTTGGGTAAAGTCCACAACACTAGATGTAATCTGAACGAACTATCACAATACCACAGTTCTGAAGACATATATCATGGAACTACATGTTTGGCATTGTATTTTAATGCAGAACCACAGATTTAAGAGTTCTCTTTCTTAAGTTTATTTCTGACAGCTGTTGTCTGAGGTGACATAACCACATCTCCTGTTACTTGAGGTGGCTGCAATGTCCTTAAATATGTATTTCTGTGATAAAATGAGTTAGCAAATGCATGGTTCCTTCTCCTTGATACATGTCCATGTATTTGCAAGTTGTGACAATTTTTCCTTCTTACTTTTTGAAATTTAATCTTCCTTAATTTATTCGAGTCCTCTGAGTTTTAGTTTTTTCATTGAGGTTTGGTCGAATAACTCATTCTTGTTAGTGACCAGGGCTGATATGAAATTGGTAAATAATGACTTCGTTTGCTGGCTCAAGAACCATTCCCATGGCAAGAACAGAGCTGAGATTATTCTTAAGTGCTGATCACATTGTTTGCTGGCTCAAGAACTTCTACCTCTGGATAAATATTTGAAATAACATTTACAAATAGTTTGGTATATTTCTCAAGTTGTTCATGCAAGTAGGCTTGCTCATAAATAGGCCATTTTTTGCGGATTTCGTGGAATTTTTTGCGGACCCCCCAGACAAGCCTGCTTGCATCAGAAGCTGAAACTTACAAAACCAACTTTCATTGCAGTTGGTCGAGGTGATTTGTGCAAATTCTATCTCCTTTCTAAAATGTAACCTTAATAAACATACTGATCTTGCATGATGAAATTAAATAGTTCCTTGGTGTGGCATGTTGCTGCTGACTAATACTTGCATCTTGCCTTGCCCTTTGTTTGATTCTTAATTTTTGTATACCTTTGAATTGGTAAACCCACCCCCTGTCCTAATTTTCCCTTCCAAATGTTTGGTTCCTGAGCTTTTATACTTGTTTTTATCCATCAGATTCTGAAAGACGAATCCACTAGGAAGCAGTATGACTATGCCATTGAACATCCAGAGGAGGTAAACATGCATTCCCTCCCTGTCATGAAAATAATGTAACTATGCTATTATCAACTCTTCATCATTCCATTAAATGCTTTTCTGCTTTCTGTCACTAGAAGCATTTTGACTTGTAAGAGTGTACCCACCTTTTCACATTCCATGGTCACATAGTTTTATTTGTTTAAATAATTATGTGCAGTTATTTTCTATTTATCTACCTATTTACATACTACTTACTACTGTGTACTTTTGCTTTAACATTTATTAGATATGAATGATTGAGCTATGCTCCTGTTTGGATTCTAGGATATTTTAGAAGCTAGTTTCTAGAATCCAGCTTGGAATCCAAATTCCAAACACATAACTTTTGGCTAGCTTTTACGAAAAAGAGAAGTCCAGCTTAGTAGCTTACACAATCTATATTGCATCCAAACATAGCCTGTATCTGCCAGATGTCCAAATCGACTTTATATATGAGTGAATTACACTTAATTAGTTATTTAGCCTTTTCAGACCAGAGTAAACATATAATATAGTAGATGGTGAACATTATTTTTCCTTATAATTCTATACTCAGTATTTGCCACCATTTGTTTCATTGTTACTTGCTATATATATATATTTCTTGTTATGCCTTCATTTGAATTAAGAGGACCATTGGAACCTTGTCTATCGTTTTAGCTGCGAAACATACCTTCCTATTACATTTTCAGAAGCAGCTATAGTCAATGATCTTTGTTCCATGATGTAAATACTATTCTCAACTAGACCTTTAGCCTCTTAGGACTCAAGAAACGCTTGTGCTTATAAAAAGAATTGTCTTGTTCCTTTGAATTTGTTTCATCTTTCATGCTTATCTGTTGTTACATATCTTTTCCCAAAAACATTTCTTTCTGGATTGTTTTTTATGTGCTCCACGGAAGACCTGATGAGTTATGTGGTTTACTCACTATTATATCCGTAATAGCTATTGTGGAAATACATGTCCAGTATAGCCTAGCAAGGGTTGCAAAACTAGGAGAAGCATGCTACATATGTATATCTACTTTATTTGTGAACTTAATTTATTTTCTACCTCAAAGCTTCATCCTGGGTTTAAGTTTGATTTTGAAAATACATAGAAATCATTTTTTCTGAAAAAATAGTTACTTGCATTGAACAGACCTAACTTTACTTTTTCTTAAAAAAATGGATACCCATAACCTTAAAACTGGAGCATTTATTCAGAAATCGATTATTGCTCTCAATTTATATTTATTAAAATCTAAGAAATTTCAAATTTGTGTTTTCCACAAGATTTCATATTTAATAATTAGAAGGTAAAATCTAAGAGTGGTTCTGTGATTTTTGTATGTGACATCTACGCACTGTTACTGATTGTATGTCCCGTTCATTTCAGGTTTTCTATAACACAGCTCAATACTATAGGGCATACTATGGATATAAAACGGTTTGATTTTCCATTCATGAGAAGATTATGCAGCAATGTTCCTTAATAGTACTACAACTAACTGCATTGCCTATGTGTAGGACCCTCGTGCTGTGTTGATTGGTCTTCTTCTAATTGTTTCAGCATTTCAATACATAAATCAGATAACAAGGTATAACCAGGTATGAACAGAGATTTGAAGGAAAATATAAAGCTGTCAACTTTTGTAGGTGTGTTTTGTATTTGTTGTTTATGGACCAAATGCTCAACACATTCAGAATTTCAATGCTGACACAGTTATATTGCTTCAAAAGAGTGGATGCAGTTTTTTTTAGTTATCTGCGGGTTACTATTATATAAGTTTGATTATTTCCTTTTTATTTTCAGCATTTCCACTTAATTTCTGCTGAACTTTTTACTATACTATCTCAATGTTGCCGTCATTTAAAGTTTAAGACTGTACACACAGTTTTGATCTTGGCAAAACCGCATAGTAGGTTGAACACCTAGTTTTGTTGAATTAGATACATTAAGTATCAAGTTTCATCTGTAATTTTTCTCTGATCAATATTGATTTTTATGTTTACATGGGGAAGCTTTGCAACTAGATATCTAATGCATTATTTATCTCTATATATGCCCTATTCTCACGAATTTCAACATAAAGCAAATGTGGTCCTATATCCTTTGTTCACTCACAAAATGGAAACACAAACAAATGCTTGAGCATGGCCTCGTGCAAACATTGAAAGTGTAATACCCTTATTGCAGGCCATGGAAAGTGTCAAGCAAACTCCTGCTTACAAAAATAGGTTAAAAGCTTTGGAGTTTGAGCGAACAGGAGGAATTGCTAGCAAAAAGAAGGGCCACAAGCAGGTGGATAAGTAAGAAAAAGACTTCTGATAAGCTTGTTTCTTTTTTGGCTTATTTTCTTGAGACAAGGCTCCTTTTATTCCAGCTCTATTTATATGCTACTTTCAAGAGATCTAAAAGTTTAAATCGTCTTGTATATTGTCAATTTGATGTTGGAAAGTGTTTAACAGAGTTGATAGATTACTTTGCTTTTCAATTTCTTTGTTCTTTTAGAAATAGTATTTTCAGGAAGGTAGATGCTGATATCATGATGGGTTCTGGATGTACATAAGTTTTCTGTCACTTATCAGTTTATGTTTAGTTTTTGATAGTGGGTATAATAGCATTGTTTCTTATAATTGTTTTATTTCTAATGTAGGAAAGTTGAAGAAGAGGTAAGTAATGAAGTTGAATTGCAAATTCATGGGGTTGAAAAACCGTCTGTCTGGAGGTTGTATGGTGTCCAATTTATACTTTTGCCTTACTCCATTGGCAAGGTCAGTTCATACCTTCTAAACCTGTCCATTTTGAGCTGATCAAATTACAAGAGACCCACCTGCAACATCAACCGTTTTAACTTACCTGCTCTTCATTAGAAATTTGACATGAAGCATATTGACTGAACTTCATCTGTAACTTTTATTGTGGCAGGCGCTTACTTGGAAGATTTGTTGGTTTTGGAGATACCGGGTAAAGAAATTACCATATACATGGGAGGATGCTAGCCGCTTGACTTGGATTTCACTCCAGATACCTGTGAATACATGGGAAAATTTTGTTATTTATACAAATTGAACTCATCTAACAAATTTGATATTCAGTTTGTGAGGTTTATGGTGGCAAAGGTTGTTCAATAGCGTAATCTAACTAGAACAAATGCTAACAAATGAATGTATAATAGAACCCTACTGCTGACGGCCCCCTAACTGACTGGGGTTGAGCTGTTGAGGACTTGGGGTGTCAGCTGTGCTTAGCATACCATGACAGAGTTTTTTTATGCATAGCTGCCGCATGGTCCCTCCTTTTGTGGTAGCGAAGCTTCACCATGATGGAGTTTTGTTGTGCCGACTAGTTGAATGTGCCCTGTATTCATGGGACATCTTGCTATTTTACATGGTAAGATGTATTGGCATGTCTATTGTGCTGTTCATCAAAAGGCTTGGAAAAGTACTTCATTGGTGTAGTGCATAATGTAGTCTAAATAGCTTAATATCAAATTCAATCGTTAAGTGCCATTTAGACTACTTGCAAACAACTCACACCATGACATGTTGTGTTATCTATGAATTACATGGAACTGAATTATAGACATCAGTCATTGGGAGTTGTTGGCTGGAACTGTATGGTCAGGCGTGTGCCGCTTGTCAGTGTGACCAAGCTCCATCCTCTTCATAGAGATATTGAACAAACTGACCTAGTTTTTAAGCTAAACACTTAAATTTGTATTACTGGAATGAGGATAGCCTGTATAATGTGATATGTTGTGTTTCAGATGAGTCTAGGAAGGAGGACCTTGTAAGAAGACACCTTTGGGAAAAGAGCAACATGGAGAGGTACATTGCAGAGATGAGGAAGGAATCAAAGCGTAGGAGGTAGCAGTGTATACCTGAGACTACAGCAACTTTCAACAATACAACATGCTGAACAACACATTCGAGTGAAAAGTTATAGGCCAGGCTTGAGTTCACCGATAGCTAAATTGATAGGGGAAGGAGTCCAGAATCCAGATACTGTTTGATTTGTTAAAGTGTCACGAATCACCATGTTGAGGATGGAGAAGTGCCATGGTGGATGGTGCAGAACTAAGAGGCATAGCAATTTCGTAACCCGAAATAAGGAATCATGTTTGGATTTTCTTTCTTCATAACAACTCTGTTTTGTCTAGGAAATGAACCATGAACCTTTATACATGGGAAAAATCTGTAGGGCACTCCGGCATTCCTATTGCCATAGCTACCTGAATTTTGCGCCGTCCGTCTCTTCTTTTGATTCTACACTGGCCGTTTGATATGTGCTCGTTGGCTGTTTTTTTACTTTCTCTCCAAGTTGTGGGACCTTTACGCCGGAATAGATCAGTGATACCGAGCACCCCAAGAGTCGTCGTCGGCTCATCCATTCATCGTCTCTGCCTCTTCCTGTACCTGGCGTTCTCTGGATACGCCATCAGGGCCGTGTGCTGCCAGTATGTCGGCGCCGGCCGCCGTAGAACTCCAGCTGCGCATGTACGTCTTGCCGAGGCGTTCCAGCAGCTGACCTCCGTGAAGGTGCGGCCGTGACGGCCATCTCAGACCGGCGCCACGTTCGCTATCTGCCGCCATGTCCTGGACATAGGGATGCAAGTTCAATTTATTTTGGGTTATTGGGGTCGACCTAAAAAATCAATCAAATGAACTAAAATAATATTTTTATAGTTTGAGAGAAGTGAAAAAATAAAGTAGAATAACAGTTAACTATAATTAATTAAGTGACCAAAAAAACCATTAGGTACCCACTTGTATCCCTACCTGCTGGACAGGTCGCTCGTGTCGTGCAACACCGTCGTCGACGCCCTGGCGGGCAGTGGGCACCACCTTGCAGCGCTCGACTTGTTCCGGGAGATGCAGCGCGACCGGCCCGTCGTCGCGCCTGACACCTACACTACACCGTGCATAGCATGCTCGGCGGCGGCGGCGTGCTGGTTGTGTGCACGAGCTCATCGCACACCGAGATCGCCGCACCTCGGCATGGGCGCGCCGAGCAGCGGCCAGAACAGCAAGAATCTGTGCACTGTTAACACGAGTTCTCGTGCACCTGTGCTCGACATGCATGCATCTGGACGTGCTCCGTCGATCGAAGCCGCATGCTCGTCATGCCGTACAACAAGGCGCTCCACCACGACGGTTCCTTGTAGTTCGTGTCACTCGGCTCCACGAGGCACCCTGCTCGATCGCCATCCGAATATTCGGGGTGATTCATCCCATCTAACCAAACACTAGAACAAAGAGATATATACCCTCAACCAAACACGTCCTTTGTACTCCAAAACTCACTCAGACACCTGTCTCACCCCCAACCATACATACACTTATACCCCAACACTTCCTCTCAGGTGGAGACACTTTTTGGCCTTAGACGTGGAACAATGACAAGCATTAATTATATATTTTATTTAATTACGCTAATCAGATTTTGAACTCGTGATCTCTACTTTGATATTTAAATCAAAAAGCTTAAGCAAGAGATAGGCAGTTTAATTACACTTAAAACCATTTTCTATTGGGACGATGGAGACTGAAAGCCTTAACCCGAACAACAAAGCTAGCCTTAGGGCCTGTTCTGTTCTGTTAGCCAAAATGCAACCAGAAATAGTTCCAGGTGATAAATAAAGGATATATAAGTGAAACAATCCATGTAGGAATTGTTCCATCCAGACCAGCAATCCCTAACAACGGAACGGACCTTTAAGCGGTGAGGATCAATTCACAAAACACCACGCTGAGGGCCTGGGGCTGATCGAGTAGTTTTTAGGCAACGAGGTGATAACATAAATAGCGCGCAGTTAGATTTCTAGCTAGTAGTACTAATTAATAACTAACATTAAATTGGGCCCGTGGCGGGGTAATCGACGATCGACGGAGGGCGGTCGGTGTTGCCACGCATGGTGAGCATCTGATGCAGCAGATCCCTGCGAAGGCCTCCTATCGATCTCTCTCTCTCTGCATGCAAAATATAAGGCTAAAAGATAAGATATACAACGGCGAGTATAATACAATACAACTTTCAGCTACAGGCTACTTTCTCTAATCTGTAGTCGCATCGCAATCGCACATACGTATATATAAGATGTACTAGAAACCAAAACTTGATACTTAAAGAGTTCTACACTAGCTATCAGTATCTGTGACAAGTGGTCAATTACCACTTACCTCGCTGACAGTCTGCTTCAGACCTTTGCCGTCGAATTCTCTGGCTGCAGATTATGTATAGTTAAAGCTCTACTTAACTGGGTCAACAGCCATATAACTGAAATGTGAATGACATACCAGCGACTGCGCATTCCTTTTAAATCCCTTAGAAATTCTGCTTTCCAGATGCTGGGGCTGGACTCCTGGTGATCATAGCCATGCGAGTTGCAGTAGAGAGATACGCAGACGAGGAGAGCACTAAGAAGCTGGGGCGCCAATGAAGCGTGCTTCTTCTTTATCGCCTCCACGCTACTGCGCAAGAGAGGGTCAAGGATGTTGAGCCGCTTCTCCATGAAATCCCAAGCATGACCACGAACCATCTAGCTCTACTGGCGCAATCACCTGCAAGCCGTACGTCCCGATGAGAAACAAGATATGTTGGAAATAGAGGCGAATTAGCAATGAATCTAATTCCAGTAATGAGGACAACAATTATAACAACGTGTATTATAGGCAAACCTATCACAGATACACGGTCTACTAAAACATGAATCGAACATGCTAACACTACGATCAGAGGCAATCTCGATCTACTCAGTGCTAGCAACATGATAAACATAAGAACGAACAAAGAGAGAGACATTCTTACAGTGGGGTTGTCGGCACTAGAGGAGCTAGCGCAATAGTAGTCGAAGCAGGCCGGCGGTGAAGACCAGTGGACGCCGGCGTAGAGGGAAGCAGACGGACAGCGAGCAGTCGCGACGGCGCTTCCCAAAAACCTTATACGCCCCCTACCCCGTGCAGGGACACGAGAGGACGTGGGCTTCGGAGACCTGCTCTCCCGACGCCGATGACACGGCGGCGGCGGGATGGAGAAGGCGAGGACGGCGGCTCAGCACAGAGGTACGAGGAGGAGATGTAGCACCGGTAGCCAATGAAGGAGATGTCTCTCCCAAATATAGGCAGGACGCGCCGCGGCAGATGGTAAGTAATCAGCCGCGCCAATCACCGTATTAAGGTAAGTGTCAATCACTCAATCAATCACCATTAATACGAGAATAATTGCTTACCAAAACAGTCAGCGCAATTTTCTCCATACATGCAAAAATAACGAGTGGCAAAAGGTAACCGCGGACCCGCAAGCATGAGGCCGGGAAATCGCCAGACCATTCACGTGCATGCCGTGCGCCCGCGCCCTTCGCCCCGCCCCGCCCGGCGAGGCGAGGCGAGGCGAGCGCGCACGGGTTTCTCCCTTTTCCCTCTCACTCCCATAGCTTCAACTAGATGGGGATAGCTCACCCTTTTAAGTGAGGCTCACTCCTTCTAGAGTAGCAAGGTGGGACTATAGTCCCCCACCATATCATGCATGTGTGAGTGGGCCTTTGGGAGGCCCAATTCTTCTAACAATCACCCACCAGATCCCAGAGGCACGCTGCATTCTCCAAGTACCAAAGTACTGTTAATATACCGGCTTTTCAGTGGAGACCGGTTAAGGTTGAACATCCACCTAGAGCGGCAAGCTCGACTCATCCACAACTGCACAATGGACTATGCCTTGAATTGACAGTTTGGTGTGAACAAGTTTCACTTGACGTCTTGACTGATACTAGGCCACCAAGTGCCTTTCCCCGCGAGTGGAGCTTATAAGTCATACTCCTATCTCACTTCATGAGCTTTTAAAGAGTTCCCAACTCTTACAAACTGCGACCAACAATTAGACTCACATAGGTGTGTTCTTGCAAGAATACCCTGTAGGACGGTATCTCACTCTAAGAGTCTCAGGACACATTAAGACCGAAGTCAGCCTGCCTTACAGTAATGAGAGTACTGCATCTCCAACGGAGTGGGTTAAAAGTAAATTGTACTCTCCAGTCAACCAACAGCTTGTTCTTCCCGAGTCCTACTTCACGGGATCTCCGATCACATAGGCTGGGTTACCACTGAGGTTAACTCACATGGGTCTCAGTCCCATCTCCTTCGATGCATTATCAATCACGACACGTGATAGTCCCTTAGTAAAGGGATCTGTCAGGTTTTTAGCTGTATGGATGTACTCCACAGCTATCACTCCGGAGCTTCTTAACTTCCTGACAGACTTCAATCTGCGTTTCACATGTTTGGTGGACTTCATTGAACTATCCTGGCTATTCTTCACCTTTGTAATAACTGTCTGATTGTCACAGTTTATGAGAATAGCAGGAATTGGTTTTTCAACCACAGGCAAGTCCATCAACAATTCTCTCAACCACTTAGCTTCGCTGGCGGCTGTATCCAGAGCAGTGAGCTCTGCCTCCATGGTAGACTTTGTAAGTATTGTCTGCTTACGAGACCTCCATAAGACAGCACCGCCTCCTAGTGTGAAAGCATATCCACTAGTGGCCTTTAGCTCATCGGGTACCCTGAAAGCATATCCTTCAAGTACAGCAGGGTACCCTGAATAGTGAATGCCATAGCTCATTATACCCTTCAGATAGCGCAATACTCGATCAATACCACGCCAGTGATCATCTCCAGGATTAGAGGAAAACCTACTCAATTTGCTTACAGCATATAAGATGTCAGGGCGGGTTGCGCTAGCTAGATACATTAGAGAGCCAATTATTTGGGAGTATCTCAGATGATCCCTTCCTAGCCTTTTATTCTTTCGAAGTATTAGGTTAGGATCATAAGGTGTTGGAGAGGACTTGCAGTCCATATAGCCAAAACGGCTCAATACCTTCTCCACATAATGAGATTGCAAAAGAGTAATCTCATTCTCACCCTTAATAAGTTTAATGTTAAGGATCACATCCGCTTCCCCCAAATCTTTCATATCAAAATTTTGGGATAAGAATGACTTTAAGTCATTTATCTCATCGATACTAGTCCCAAAAATTAGTATGTCATCAACATACAGACATAGGATTACTCCTTTGCCCCCACCATAGCGATAGTACACACATGTATCGGCTTCATTTACTGCGAACCCAGCAGATGTCAAAGTTTTGTCAAACTTCTCATGCCACTGCTTGGGCGCTTGCTTTCGGCCGTACAAGGATTTAATTAACTTGCACACCTTGCCCTCTTGACCCGGTGCTATAAACTCGTCCGGCTGATCCATATATATTTCTTCCTCCAACTCTCCATTGAGGAAAGTCGTCTTCACATCCATTTGATGGACTAGAAGACCGTGGGAAGCAGCCAAGGACAATAGCACACGGATAGTAGTTAATCTGGCAACAGGTGAGTAGGTGTCAAAGAAATCCTCGCCTTCTTTCTGTGTATAACCTTTAGCCACAAACCTAGCCTTGTACTTTTCAATAGTACCGTCAGGCCTAAGCTTCTTCTTAAATACCCACTTACAGCCAACGGGCTTGCAGCCTTTAGGCCGATCAGTTACTTCCCACGTACCATTTGCAGTGATGGAGTCCATCTCGCTACGGACTGCATCCTTCCAATAGTCAGTATCAGGTGATGCAAACGCTTCTGCTATGGTCGTGGGAGTATCATCCACGAGGTACACAGTGAAGTCATCACCAAAGGATTCAATCCTTTGTCTCTTACTCCTCGGAGCTACGACACTGTCATCCTCCACATTTTCAGGTGGGTTAATTATTGGCTCTATTGCAGGTGCGGGTTCAGGGGTAAATTCGTTAGATGAACTAGGCAGAGCTTAAGCTCCTTTCATCGGGAATATATTTTCAAAGAATGTAACATCCCGTGACTCAATAAGCGAATCTACTAAAATATCAGGCGCATCAGATCTTACGACTAAGAACTTATAAGCTGTGCTATGATGAGCATACCCCAAAAGGATACAATCAACTGTTTTAGGTCCGAGTTTACGCTTCTTATTAATTGGTATGCTAACCATTGCCAAACAGCCCCACGTACGCAAATAATGGAGTGAAAGTTTCCTTCCTTTCCATCCTTCATACGGAGTTATTTTACTATTTTTAGTGGGAACTCTATTCAGAACGTGACACGCTGTCAAGACAGCCTCCCCCCACCATGCCTTAGCCATACCGGACGTTCCTAACATGACATTTACCAACTCCATTAGCGTCCGGTTCTTGCGTTCGGCAACCCCATTAGATTGAGGCGAATAAGGAGGTGTTCGTTCATGAATTATTCCATTCTCCGAACATAACAGATCAAACTCACTAGGGAAATACTCTCCACCGCGATCAGACCTAACTCGTTTGATTTTCTTTTCAAGTTGATTCTCTACTTCAGCTTTGTAAGTCTTAAAACATTCTAACGCCTCATCTTTAGTTCTTAGCAGAAACACATAACAATACCTAGTAGCATCATCTATCAAAGTCATAAAGTATCTTTTTTCTCCTTTTGTCAAAACACCATTCATCTCACAACTATCAGAATGTATGAGTTCTAATAATGTCAAATGCCTCTCGTCTACAGCCTTGTGTGGCTTACGAGGTTGCTTTGCTTGCACACACGCTTGACACTTAGAACCTTTGACAGCAGTAAAACTAGGAATTAAACTCATGCTAGATAATCGCGACATGCAACCAAAATTAATGTGACACAAACGTGAATGTCATATATCAGCCACCGAATTGTCTGAATCACACACATGGTTCACTACTTTATTACAGAAATCTAAAGAGAAAAGCGGAACAAGCCTCCGCTGTCATAACCTTTGTCAATAAATTGGTCATATCTCGAAATGACTACTTTATTCGACTCAAACACCAGCTTAAACCCATCTCGACATAGGAGGGATCCACTAACGAGGTTCTTTTTTATTGAGGGCGCATGCTGAACGTTCTTGAGACGCACGATCTTCCCCGAAGTAAACTTCAGATCGACCGAATCAACACCAAGAACAGTAGCATGCGAGCCATTCCCCATCATGACGGTTGAGCCTCGTGCGACCTGGTAAGATGAAAACATAGAGATATCAGTACAAACATGAATATTGGCACTTGTATCTATCCACCAATCATTAGATTGACATACAAAAAATACACTAGGTAAATTACCATACCCAGAGCCTCCACTGGTGTCATCAATAGTCACGTTGGCAGATTTCTGCCCCTGCTGATTCTTCTTGCCCTTGCGGTTGCGGCACTTCTTGGCAAAATGCCCATTCTTGCCGCAAACGAAGCACACGACCTTGTCCATGTTCATCTTCTTCTTCTTAAACTGTGTAGTCTGCACAGCCTTCCCTTTCCCTTTCTGGTTCTGGTTTTTCTTTCCAGCATGCTGCATCACATTGGCGCTGGACTGGCCTTCGAATGTCCTTTTGGGACCATCCTTTGCCCGAGACTTTTCTTCAACATCGAGACTAGTCAATAGATCCTCAACGAAAATTTGTTGTCTCTTATGTTTCAGAGTAGTGGCAAAGTCCCTCCATGATGAAGGTAACTTGACAATCATGCCACCAGCCACAAACTTGTCAGGCAAGACGTGTCCAAGCTGTTCGAGTTCTCTCACAATGAGTTGGAACTCATGAGCCTGTTCCACGACCGGACGGTTTTCAACCATCTTGAAGTCGTGGTACTGCTCCATGACATACAGCTCGCGCCCAGCGTCCGAGGCCGAGAACTTATGTTCAAGCGCCTCCCACAGTTCAGCAGCATTCTTGATGTTCATATAAACATCACACAGCTGGTCAGAGAGAATGCTAAGGACGCATCCGACGAATATCGTCGTAGCCGCAGTAAACTCATGCACCTCTTTCTCCGTGGGGAGAGGTAGTGCAGGAGGGTTACTGACGACCCAAAACACGCCCATAGCCGAGAGCCACAACTGCGCTCTCGTCTGCCACCTCTTGAAGTTCTCACCAGTGAACTTCTCAGGTTTCATCGCATCAAATGATCTAGCCATCGCTAAACGCCTATAAGGTTTTTGGATTATTGGAAATAGAGGCGAATTAGCAATGAATCTAATTCCAGTAATGAGGACAACAATTATAACAACGTGTATCATAGGCAAACCTATCACAGATACACGGTCTACTAAAACATGAATCGAACGTGCTAACACTACGATCAGAGGCAATCTCGATCTACTCAGTGCTAGCAACATGATAAACATAAGAACGAACAAAGAGAGAGGCATTCTTACAGTGGGGTTGTCGGCACTAGAGGAGCTAGCGCAATAGTAGTCGAAGCAGGCCGGCGGTGAAGACCAGTGGACGCCGGCGTAGAGGGAAGCAGACGGACAGCGAGCAGTCGCGACGACGCTTCCCAAAAACCTTATACGCCCCCTATCCCGTGCAGGGACACAAGAGGACGTGGGCTTCGAAGACCTGCTCTCCCGGCGCCGATGACACGGCGGCGGCGAGATGGAGAAGGCGAGGACGGCGGCTCAGTACAGAGCTACGAGGAAGAGATGTAGCACCGGTAGCCAATGAGGGAGACGTCTCTCCCAAATATAGGCAGGACGCGCTGCGGCAGATGGTAAGTAATCAGCCGCGCCAATCACCGTATTAAGGTAAGTGTCAATCACTCAATCAATCACCATTAATACGAGAATAATTGCTTACCAAAACAGTCAGCGTAATTTTCTCCATGCATACAAAAATAACGAGTGGCAAAAGGTAGCTGCGGACCGCAAGCATGAGGCCGGGAAATCGCCGGACCATTCACGCGCATGCCGTGCGCCCGCGCCCTTCGTCCCGCCCCGCCCGGCGAGGCGAGCGAGCGCATGAGTTTCTCCCTTTTCCCTCTCACTCCCATAGCTTCAACTAGATGGGGATAACTCACCCTTTTAAGTGAGGCTCACTCCTTCTAGAGTAGCAAGGTGGGACTATAGTCCCCCACCATATCATGCATGTGTGAGTGGACCTTTGGAGTTTATAGGAATTATCAATTGGGCTAGGCCCAATTCTTCTAACAAGATATACTATGCATTGCAACAAATCCTAAATCTAGACGGAAATCATTAGAAATCCATCATACCATCCTGCAAAGTCCTACATCGTATGCGATGTGTGTACCGGTAAACATGGATCTTACTGTTGATAACTCACATATCTTGTCTCCATGCTCCATGGCTGATGACTGCGATACAAGTGTGATGAGATCAGACGCCTGCTCAACATGCACAATGGAACAACATCTGCACATGATACTGCCAGGACTGGATACTGCATCCCATACTTGGTTGCATGTAATCATTATCAGGATATAGGAACTTACAGACCACTCTGCTGGAAGAAAGTGCCGCCACCTTGGTTCTGCAATGCCACTGTTCTGATAAGTCTCATCGTCTAGCTGGCGGTATAGACGCATAGCTAGGTTACAAACATCTTGTTTTAGTACTGCGCCACGAATCATCTCAAGCTTGATGGGCAGTCCATCTACTGCTATCGAATTAGGTTCCTCAAGAATGACCGATGTCCTGATCGATCACAATGGAAATTGATGCATTCAAAGCATACTCAGATAAAAGGAAACTAATTCTAGCATCTGTATGACTAAACCCACCAATTAAGCTGGTCGTCCTGGTAGCTGCATGCCTCTAGCCACTTAAAGCACGCTTCGGCTTGTTTCAAGGGTGGCTTTGGGTGAACTAGTCCCATTTCAAATGGTGAACGTCCAAAAATGTATTCTTTCTTCATTTTTGGGCCACTGCAGCTGGGAGTACACGCTGCGTTGGATTCAAAAGGATTGGAATCCAGGATCATGATATCTTCTGAGGTTGTTTGGCATGGAGTCTCCTTAGTCACTGACTTTTCTTCTGCCACAGAAAGCAGTAAACCATTAGTTTCTTTGCGTATCTTGCATACTAGAAGATATAACTAATCTTTGCAAATGATCAATACATGTTTAATAACAATAAAATGTTAGTACTCTGGTTATTCCAGAGGAGCTAAGATCTCAAACAAACTCTCAGCCGTTATTTTTTCAAAATAGAAAAAATTTAATAATATAGAAATAAAAAATGAAATATAATTCCTGAAAACACAATAGCAGCCCCACCTCCCTTATCAGGAAGCCAACCAGAACTATCGATCGTCCCTCTCTCAGAAAACGGCCATACAAGTGGAATACAAAGATTAATATAGGAAACCTTTTTTTCCCTTTTGCACTGACCATTCTTGTGGTACATGTGCACATTACTACATTTATTATGCTAAATCTGAACACTAGAGTGCATCTTTTAATTTAAATATAAAAAACAAATTGTAAAGCTATTAGGATCAAGAGTCCCATCGTCTTAATCACGTCTGCATGCTACACATCTACATCCGGCATGTTCCAGAAACGATAATTCAACAAATATGCATGTAGGAATCTATCATGTATGTCACATTTCAATAACAAAATGTTACACCAACTATACACGTCCCTATGTCCATCACATACAGATCCATGCATGTGTATGTTTGTTAGATATAATTGCAAGATCCAGGATATGCTTCCTGTTTCATAAAATAAAAAATACACATTTCTTCTATTGCCACCTAAAAGGTATAAGGTAATGTGTGATAACATTGATCTAGATCTCGATTTACTTACATGGATGGTCCACGGTTATTTCGGATTACCGTAATAAATCCTTATATATGTATCAACTCTCTACAAAATAAATGGGATCTTGTATAACCTGGACAAGATGAAGCTGCAGGAAATTTGTTTTGGTAAGTATCACATTGGGTTCCTTTTCTGATTTCAACTTCCGTTTGACTTATTTTCTCAGATGGAACTTCTTGTTTGGTTCTTGGATGCAGATTTGAAAATACGTCCTTGAGGTTTGACCTTGATTGCGCCCTGTAAATAGTTACACACATCTGTAATGTCTAGCCCAGAGCAGAACAAGAACTTAATTATGAAGAAATATCCAATATGAATATATGAATAGTGGCAGAGGATTGAGTACCTGGGAGCAGCGTTTTTAGGATGGAAGCTCACAGTCCTAGACTCAAAGGGATAGGTATCAAGGATTTCAACATCTTCAGAACTGTCCGAAGTAGTTTGGCATGAACTCATCTGAACCACCGGCTTTTTTTCTGCTTCAACACGCAACAAAACCGTAAGTTTGTTCTTTGCATGCCTCTTGTTTCATATGATGACTATTTTCTAAGAAAAAAGCTCCTAAAACTTGTCAGTAATTTGTTGTCACTAGCAGCTAGTTGATCTAGGCTGAATGTATTTATTAAATCTCTGAAAAGTAGCAATACATATTTGAAATTGCTAAGTAGGCATTTTATCAACTCTCCCAAAAGAAAATGGGATCTAGGGTGAATGTAAGATAATTTGTGTAACTAGGATAGGGTGAAGCTTGTTGGATCATGCCATGGTGAGATCCGCATTGAGTACCTTCTCTGATTAGGAATTCGGATTGGCTCCTTTCCTCAGATGCAACCTCCGGTTGAGTTTTTAGTCGTTGATTGGTAAATATCTCCTTAGGGTTCGATCTTAACTGTACCCTGCATGCACAACATGCACATATGCAATTTCAAGCCCAAAGCAGAACAGTATCTTTAAGACACAGAAGAGCCTCCGGCAAGCATTATAAAATTAAGACGAAGCAATAACATGGGTCAAGAAAACCCTTGAACTCCAATTTCACCCTATATGGTCGCACCCTAACCTAGGCTTTCGACCACAGCAACTACCCATTGGTAATACGGGCTAAATCAACCACAGGTGCAATGGGCCGACATCTTGCCACTTTTTTTTTTTTGGGTTACCAGTGATTGGTGAACCCTGGCCGGTGTCTGGTATTTTCCTCAATAAGTTTAGGCAACAGAACAGTATCTTAATTATGAAGATGACTGATGTTGATATTGGTAGAGCAACTAGTACCTGGAAGCAGAGTTTGCAGTAGAGCCCGCAGTCCTAGACTGAAAAGGTTTGTCCAGGATGACAACATCGTCCGCCCCGTCTGAATTAGTTTGGCACAAAGTCGCCTGAACCACTGGTTTTTTTTCTGCTTCTGCATACAGAAAACTGTAAGTTTCTAGTTTGCATATGCAGCTTCTAGCTGATATAACTTGTTTCTATGGAAGCCCATACGACTGTTTAGTAATTGCTGTTTTCAGTTGTTAAGTGATGAATATGTGTTTGACATTTATAAATAGATGTATATAAGAACTCTCTATTAGAGTATATTGGGATATCTCCAGATATGTTAGATACTTAGATTAGGATCATGTTTTTTTAGATAAAGAAAATTTATATTTCCAGCTTCAGTCATCCTCTCTCGAGGATACATCAGGCCACATTATTAAATCGGACATCCAGTGAAACAGGTAAGACCTACGTCACCTGAGTACACTGGATCAGCTAAAACAAAACTCGTGAAAAAATTACATCTCCAATAAGGAATTCTAACTTGCACTGGTATAACCACCAAGTCACAAATCAACACCAAAACACGTCTATTAGACCAAGAGAATACTGAAAGAACGTAGGACGTCAACCGCCATTGGAGATTCCGGATACTGTAACCTGGCAACGGAACGAAGCTCTTGGTGCACCTGCAAGGGACCTACCAAAACCAATTCGGCAACAAAGCCGACAATCCATGGGATCATCCAAAAGCGACGTCTCCAACGAGCATATGACATCAAAAGACGCCATCATCACCCACCAGATACACCGGTGTTGGGTTTTCACCCGGGGAGATCCACATGGAGGACAAGACGACGCCTCCAGCGAGGAAAATGGCGCCCGCAGGCGTCACCGCCGTCCAAACATGGTAGCACTGCCACTGCCTCCACGAGCCGATCTGTTACGCCATACACCAGCGAAGCATCGCTGGATCAAACCATCAAATCCGGAGAACCGAGTTCCACCAAAAGGTTGCCCATTGCGGACGATGAAACCATCACCAAAGTGTACGCCTCCTCTTGTCCTTCGCCGTAGCCGCCTAGGCTGCTTGCCACCGACGCGGCCGGTAAAGTCGTGTGGGAGGGGCAGGTAACACCCCCCCCTCTCGCCTACACAAACCACCGCCACCATTGCACCGCCAACAACAGCCGAACGACATCGACTACCACCACCACTGGCACATCCGTCCACGAAGACGGTGGATCGGCGACCACGTCGCTCACCACCGCCCCGCACACAGATCCGCCTAACCCCTGCAATCTGTCCTCGACGACAGTGGATCGACGACCTCGTCGCTCACCGCCGCCGCCGCACGTAGATCAACAACCGTACACGACGACGGTAGATCGACGACCGCGTCGCTCACCGCCGCCGCCGTAGACGGATCCGCCCGATCCGTCCAACGTGCCCTGCGCACCACTTCCACCGCCGCGTCGTCCGCACCGCCTCCAATCCGCTGCCTCCGGGTGCCGCCCCCATCAGAGCATGGCTGCCACCCGAAGAACTCCCCGCGTCGTCGACCTCCGGACGGCCGAGGCCAGATCCGGCCACCAAGGCCATGGATCCGGGCGCACAGGCCCCGGATCGGTCGCCACCGCTGCCGGTTCCCCAACCAAGCTCCCCAACCGCTCGGGGAAGAGAGGGAGACCAGCCCCGCCACCGCCTTCCCGACCAGCCGACCGTCCTTGGTCGTGGTCGGCGACCTCGCTGAGCCCCACGCGGCACGGGCGAGTCGCCCCCGTGGTCGCGTCGTCCTGCGCCGCCACACTACCGGATGAGAGGGCCCCGCCGCCGCCATCCCGGCCGGCAGTGCGACCTTGCCGTCGGCCCGCTCCGGCGGCGGCGCAACTGGAGAGTGGAGGGGAGGGAGAGGGCCGGCGGTAGGGTTGGCCGCCCGAGCCACCCGCGTGATATGGGAGGGAGAGGATCATGTAATTCCGACTTGCCTTATCTCTAAGGGAGGCTTCTTGCCCTCTAAGCAATGTACTCCTATATAATCTGACCATGAGGCTCAGCAATCAAGAATTCCACCAATTTTGTTCCTCCTATATGATATCATGGGTTCAAGTTCTGATCTAGGATACGAGACATCGATTCTGCACCAATTCTCTTCCTCCTACACTCTCCCCAAACAAATCAAAACTAGGTGAAGCTGTATAACCTGAAGAGGGTGAAGCTCCTAGAATCATGTCAGGGTGTGATTTACATTGGGATCCATTCCTATCTGGTAGTTCCAATGGACTTGTTCTTTCTAATGGAATTTCCTGAGTAATTCTTGGTTTCAGATTGGCAAACGCTTCGATGTGGCCAGACCTGTGTGCAAGGACACACATCTGCAATGTCAAGCCAGAAACACAACAAGAACTTAAACATGAACGAAATATCTAATACAAATATTTGTACAACATCATTGTACCGGGGAGCAGGGTTTGCTGGACAAGAGCCCAAAGTACTAGACACAAAAGGGTTCCTGTCAAGAATGATCACATCTTCAGGACTCTCTGGATTAGTTTGGCATGAGGTCACTTGAACCGTTGGCTTCTTTTCAGCTTCAACACAAAACCAAATGTAACTATCTTTTCTGCATACATGTCATTATAGTTGATGTACTGAATTTTTCAGAAAAAAACTCAGATAACAAGTAACTGGTTGTAATACTGTTAATAGATAACTACAAGTGTGATATTGCTAAGTAGATGTATCTACCAAGCCTCCTAAAAACAAATGGAATCCAGGGTGAATTTAAGATGATCTGTATAACCTGTAGAGGGTGAAGCTTCTTTGATCATGTGACAAAAATGTGATCGGCTCCTTTTCTTGGATGGAACACCCTGTTGAGTTACTGGTTGCAGATTGCTAAGTAGCTCTCTGGGCTTTAACTCTGTCTGTACCCTGCAAGTGATAATATACACATCCTCAATATCAAACATCAACCTGAACAAGAACTTAAGTATGAAGAAAGTGCTCCAATATGATTATGAGTAGAGCATCGTGTACCAGGGAGCAGTGTTGCCAGAATAGGACTGAACATTGACTGTGTCAGTACCTTCAGCGGCATCTGCATGACAAGAAAGAACACTAATCTAAGCCCCAATTTTTTGAGAAAAATATGAATGATACAAACCTTGCATTTGTTCAAAATATACCTGTGTTAATATGTTCAATAAGAGAAACAATCTGACTCACCAGGTAAATGCTGGTCATGAGCGAGAGGTTGATGTTTTTCTCCTTTATTCAGTTTATTGTGTAGTCCACAACAGTTCATCTTGGATAAAGTCCTATTTAATTGTTCAATACCATGGCATTTGACATATTGTCCAATAGACTGCAGAATTGGTAGCATGTCTGTATTCGTTGTACTATCATGCTGTTCTGACTGAAACAAGAGAAAAAATTATACATTATTAGTAACCTGAATGAATCCAATAAAATAGATTTTTTTTTATTTTTAATATTGGTCTGTTTTCAATTAGAAATTGAGATGTCGCAAATGTAAAATGTAAAATGTAAATTATTTTTGGAGGTAGAGAATAAAATGCATTTCTGCTGAATACTTTATTCGCATTGCATAATATATGATATTTCTTCATAGACTACAAAGGTGATGCACACACTTAAAACACACCAGGCAACTGGTGGCAAACCACAGATGCGTGTGCCTTGTACATGTGCTATGGAAATATTGGAGGTACCAAGGCCTCACATGGCATCGTACAAGATTTCCCATTGAACACTCACGTGTGACTTATAACTTTTATTTTTTTGCACACAGAGACATGTCTCGATAGTTATTTTGAATGAGCCCTGCTAGTGGCAAATCAGGATGAACGTCACGCAAACACTGTCCTAAAAGACAGGAACTCTGTTACATCCTTCGAAGAAGAAATCACTGAAACTTACATCACAGGAGTGCAGGTATGGCTGAGTACCCTTGCTGGTGCTTCCAAAATCATTTGTTTGTTCTGTGCGCTTCACAGCAAACTGTAATTGCAGGAAAAACACCAATTAACTGAATTCAAGTGCGAGTAATAGTGGGGTGATGAGACCCAGTTCCAGTTGTGTTCAATGGCATGACATGCACTTATAATTTGGAACGGAGGGAGCAGTAGACATGCACCTTAAGCTTTCCAAACAGTTTGAGGCCACCCTCAGGCCATTCAGGTTGTCGGTCCAGATTGATTGCATTATATATAGAGCTGTACTCGAAGGCTGCTACGCGAGGAAGAACATCACGTGGCACTTGACAATTGGTCGTCTCCAAATCCAATCGATCTAAGTAGAAAATCTGCAGAAAAGACAGTTGCAAAATACCCCAAAACTGAGAGTTTGTAATACGTATTTACATGAATGTCATATGAATCAATTCGATTCCCGCGTCACAAGTTGTTAGAACAACGCAGAGCTACCTGAAGGAATAGGAGGCAACCGGAGAGCGAGATCTTCGAACACCGGAACGTGACCTGTTGCCGGACGCTGGCGGCGCAGCGACGGAACTCGTCGAGGACGTACTCGGCCCAGTCGTAGAGGTGGACCTCTGATGGGTTGGCGAACGCGTGGAACACCTCCTCGTTCACCTTGCCGCGCCGGCCCAAGGGCCCCGGCGCGAAGAAGTGCTCCACAAGGAGGAGGAGGAAGGCGACCACGAAAGCGTCGCGCTCGGGCTGCGTCATCGGCCCCGGCGACGGCGCGTCCTTTCTTCTCCGAGCGATGACGGCCTCCGCGAGCTGCAGTGTAGGTGCTTCGCCTGGGTCCAGGCCCAGCGCCCGGCGGACGGCAGCCGCGTCGCTCTCCTTCTCCGTGGAGTTGCGCCCGAGTCCAACCCGCCGCTCGCTGTTCGGGATGCCGAGGACCTCGTGCACGTCGCGCGCGGTGACGGGAACCTTCTCGCCGGCGCCGTCTGCCAGGAATAGTGGCACGGGCGCGGACGAGGACGAGGACGCCGCGGCGGTGACTGCTAGCTCCAGCTGATTGCAGAGCCAGGCGGAGAAGTGACGGTCAAGCTTGTTGTAGCGGGTGAGGTGGAGCACGCCCTCGAAGCCGATGGACCGGACCACCTCCTCCTGCTCCACGGAGAGCTGGTCGACGAAACGGCGAACCGCGAGGATTGAAAAGCGGTAGTCCACCGTGACGACGTCGCCGCTGTCGTCGTCGTCCTCGAGCACCGCTGCGCCGGCATCGCGGTTTCCACGCACTGGCCATCTCCGCGCCGACATGCTAATGCTACAGGACAGGGGACGATGGCAAAGGTGGAGAACGGGAGTCTGGAGACGACGGGCGGGTGCTTGTCTTGTCTCTCGGATCGTCACTGTGCTTGTCTCTCGGCGTTTGTGCTAGCAAGATTTCCCTTGCTTTTGTGGGAGAGCGAGGTCGTGTTTGAAATGCCGGAATTTTTTTTCATTCATGTAAAACTAGGAAGTCAGGCGCGCTCCGCCGCGCCCGTATGCCAGACTCACTGGTAGAATGCGATAGAAACGGTTTTTTGCATATGTCAAGCACGTAAATATCCACGAAAAAAAGATGGCTAGGTACCATTGGTGGTTGAACGATGCCTAGTATATTTGAGAATAGAAAATAAGTTTTGTACGAAGAGCAACTTCAAATGTTGGAGGCAGGAAGCCAGCGTCATATACAACACACTCAATTCGTGTGATTTCTACACATGATAATCCATTAAGGAGATGACAATAACTTTCATCAACGCAAGCTTATGAAAGTAATGAAAACATAAGATGTGCGGCCAAAGCATTTTCACAACAACATAGTAGGGCATTATCGGTACAACAGTCATGGTGCAACTAATGACATGCCTGAATAATGTAAGTTGATCCAGAAGCTCATATACTAAGCATTTGCATGAGAATTGCAACCTTGCAGTTTGTCGATTGTAGTGTAGATTCCTCACCCAACAGGTAGTTCAAGAAAATCTACAACTGTAATGGGAATAAATGTAAAGGTGAAATCTTTAAATATCAAACACAGGAACCTAGGTGCGACACTTTATTCTGAATTTATTCCAGAATTTTTCGACGCTACGCATTAAGTGGTAGGAGACGTTCCCGTCGACAACGAGGCGCCTGTGTTGACTTCGTGAACTTCAAGATTTGCCGGCTCAGTCCTTCGAAGGTGCTCATAGGGGTAGGGTTTGCGTGCGAATGTTCGTAGGGGCGAGTGTGCGTGCGTATTGAGTGTCTGCGTTGTACGGTGTACTCTAAAAAAAACACGGGAGGAGCACGTATAGATTAATCATGCGTATAGATTAGTCATACGGGCATGTGACAACTATGCACATATATTACTTGCGAAAAATGAAAATATGAGCAATGGAGAACAAGTTTCTTTCAAAGCAGAACCATTCTAAATGGACCATTATATTAGTAAATTAACCTTATCCCTTGAACAGAATACAATATGCTAGTTCAAAAAAAAAGGAGCATGCCATTCTTTTATTATAAAAAAGTAGGACTAAGCATAACCGCCAGGGTCACACACAAGCACGGTAATATCACAGGATTTACCAAAATAGGAAAGCTCCTCACAGGTCCCTAGATGACTCGGTCTCAACTGTAGCATAATTAAAAAACCTATCTATTCTTCATAGAAGTACCCTACAGATATACCATGAATATGTATAAATGGTGATATTACTGTATGTGGAAGGGAATATTTTAAGAGTAACATGGTAAAATTAAGAAAATAATTGGGACAGTCATCTATAAAATGTGGACAATCATAGATGTAATTATAAAAACTCACTTGGGACATAACAAAAGCTACCCTAATATTCCAATAAAATATATGGAAATCCATCATCACTCTCCTACCTTTAGTCCTCTGCTCTTATTATTAAACTATGAACTGAATATACATGAAAAAGATGGTTCAATATATTTTGTGTTAACCTATGATGCGATAAAAAGTGACATAATAACCCGATAACATATGGAAACCCATCATCACCCCGATGTCTTCAATCTTATGTTCTTATTATTAAACTTTGAACATACATAAGAAAGATGGTTTAGATATAATATATTTTGACATGAAAATGGTAGTTGGTAACAAAGAGACATAAACAGAGCAGCACATACATGCAAGTGTGTCACACGTGAATTGATACTATTAAGCAAGTTATGAAACAGAACCATGACAAGAGGTGTCGTAAACGCTACTCTGTCCACTGAACTGTACATGTTCTTAAAAAATGTATACATGTAAAACGCAGCACAAATGCATGAGCTCCGAGGAAACTAACATGCTTGAGAACTGCAACTTGATAAAGCACATGTACTTTATGTGAAAGGCTACATTATTCAAAATTCTCTCTCTATAAATAAGTTCGTGAAAATATCTGACATGCTAAATCAGTTTGAAGAAAGTAAATTGCAACCAAAACTACTAAGGTAACTCTTTTAAGACATCGATCAAATTATAACAAAAGGGAGTGCACATGATTATGAATCCAAGTGTTTAAATTCAAAACTAAGAACAACTCTAACTTGAAGAACAGAAATGGTTTACTAAACCTAAATATGCTTTCCCACTGGTTGATCGTTGGACTCTAGTGGGAAAGCGGCTACATTATTCAAAATTCTCTCTCTATAAATAAGTTTGTGAAAATATCTGACATGCTAAATCAGTTTGAAGAAAGTAAATTGCAACCAAAACTACTAAGGTAACTCTTTTAGGACATCGATCAAATTATAACAAAAGGGAGTGCACATGATTATGAATCCAAGTGTTTAAATTCGAAACTAAGAACAACTCTAACTTGAAGAACAGAAATGGTTTACTAAACCTAAATATGCTTTCCCACTGGTTGATCGTTAGACTCTAGAATGCATCAAAGGAACCTATACTGAACTAATCGACACATTCATGTTCAATCTTGAAGCCAAGCTCACTCACAGATAATTGATCTAACCGATATGAGAAGCACCTTAATAAACCTCTCAGCTTACCATGAATGAATATGGCTACAAAATTAATAACAAACAAAGAGTTGGGAATGAGATGAAATTTCTAAAAATAGAAGCTTTTATAGAACACTTGTGAAAGATCCATGGTGTGTTCCAAAGAATTTTTTATGTAATCTTATGATGTCTGATAAGTACTTTTGAAAGGAACTAAATGCATGTTGTATGAATCACCATGAAACCCTAACCTATATATTAACCACACTATATGGTTGGTCACTGAAATGAGGCTTATTAAGAATGGAAATGACATTTTTTTCAAACTATGAAAAGAATGTCAGTGTCATCAATTTCAAAGTGATAAGAACATGTAATAGCAAAGGTTAAGACCATGTGAATATGCAAGACACTCGGAGCCGCTCATGTTGTAGTTTGAACAAAGTGTGAGGCCATCAACTTACAATTGTATAGAAATATTTGTATGTATGAATACATTATTATTATGGTAAGAGGCAAGCAGCATTGAAATATAAAAGACAAACTGAAATGAGCAAAACAACCAACTCTGAATTAACGATACCATGTACTATACAATTTATTTATCAAATCCAAATTTACCACAGTCGAACTGAAACTGACTTGTAGAAATCTGTTTACCCAGACCATCAAACTACGCATATCATTTGCATATAGTAAAATAAATTGGCATATCCGAATGTAGTTGTAAAAGCAGCATATAGGTCTGAAGAAAAGTTGCAAACATGTTTTATTTTAGCATGCTGACATGAGAACTGGAATTTCTTATATAAATACTGCAATAGAAAAGGTAGAAGGTCATCAAGCGACACAAATAGTCCTACATAAGAAATAAATGGCACTGTATTTGTAAAAACAATTTTGGTTTGGCATCAGATTTTACTAACTATTAAATACTGAATGCCAGGCAAAGCTATCCGTAGAATCGATACAGAGATGTAGCAGGAGAAGCACATAGTGACGTACCTTGGATTTGGCGATGATCCTGGTGTATGCAATGGTCAATATTGCAGAAAGGCTGAAGGAGTGGCCGATAACAACTTAATCAGGGCTTTGGATGGCAGATCTTGCGAGACTGTACACCAATAGATGACTCCATGTGCGTCAATGTCACATCGAGTCAGAGAATAGAGGGAGGACCGGTTGAGGCATGTCGTCATGGATGTGCAGATGCAATGGGCTGACGATACCAAATCGTTTTTGGGGATATGAGAACCCTAGATCGAGAACCAAATTGAATCGAGGGAGACGTTGTACCTATACCAGCTCCAACGGCAAGGGCACCCATATGGATAGATCGCCCTCCTGCACGGCTAGGCAGTCCGCATCCCTATCCGCCGTCACCCGTCCACGGCAGCCAAGGAGGGGGCGAGGACAGGGCACCCATATGGATAGATCGCCGTCCTCCACGGCCAGGCAGGCGGCATCCCTATCCGCCGTCGCCCGTCCACGGCAGCCAAGGAGGGGGCGAGAACAGGGTGCTGGCATGTACAGCTTGGACAACGGCGTAGAAGATGGACGGAGATGCCAATGGCTATGTGCGTGCGAGAACTGCGGAGCAGGTCGAGTAGGGCGATGACAAAGTGGCAGCGGAGGAGTCGAGGACGACGGAGCACTCGAGGATCTTGAGTTTTTTTTTCTTTTTTTTTTTTGGAGAGGAGGAACCAGGGGAGAGGACGAGCCAGCAAATAACTGAAGTGCAAAAATAGGCCTGGACACGCACGAACCGTCGGGTGGTCGTCCAACTCGAGGCGTGGGCGTGGCACATACGGAGTACACCGCGTGAACTGGGACGGTGGAACCCGGTCAACATGACCGCAAAACACAGCAGAAGCCACGCGACAGGATTGCTTAGCGCCGTACATGAACAGTAATTAAGGGGTCTATATTGCCGCGGAAGCTACGCGCTATATGAAGCATATTCCTATGAATTTTATGCCAGCAGACCAGGTAGCTCATGGCCGTTTGGCCAAACGCCTTCAGAACGCATTTATGAGCTATTCACAAAAGTCACTTTTACACAACCAATGAAGTAGAAAAAAATCAGTTTGTTCAGATTCATCTTCTCACACCGGTTCTGTGAGAATAGGAAAGAGAAAAGATAAAATAACTAGTACTGTGAATGTGTCAGACAATGAACCATTCGGCCACAGTAGCCCTCCGTCGAGTTTGCAGGAGAAAAATGGTTGCGAAAAGTTGAAAGCGCAACAGGCTCACACATTAGCCTACTCTACTCCCTCCGTCCAATCCAACGTCGTTCTCCGCCTATGATTAGGAAAACCAGGCGTCCAGGCTTTGGAGTGTTGAAAGGGCAACCAGGCTTTGCAGGAAAACCTTGAACCCCAAAAAAAAAGCGCAAATGAAAAAAAGGCTTTGCAGGAAAACCAGCTTTGCACCAGCCCGCACCGTAGCTCCCGTTCAGTCGTCCGTGACTGTGGCAGTCGTTGCATGACTGTGCTGTGTAATGAAGCCACAAATTATTGCTGGCTAATAATTCGTATCTACTCGTACATATAAAAAAAAGCATCTGCAAAACATATCAGTAGTTATAACAATTCAAATAGTTAAAGATATATTGGACATTTGTTCTATGTCGACACGAAAAAAGAATTATATTATATAAACTTGAGTACATTCGTTCGTTACAATTATTCTATAATAACCAACGTTATGAATGACATGACTTAAAATCTAACATTTTACTTGTGGATGACCACACAGACAAATACTCAGTAAATGATATGAGAATAATTGTTCAACGAACAACGACCAACATAAAAACCAAATGACTTGAGAGCAACTCTAAAAAAATCCTCAATATGTTCTTTAAATGTTAGGAATAAAGATTTTGATACAGTATATAAACTAGATGATAATTTCAGATTAAAGGTGTCGTTAACTTTTTTTTTGAGTGTACACAGCACAACGCAGACACTCAACACTCAAGATGGCAACAGGGCCCGATACCTCATACTCGACGGGGATTTGATCCATTAGGAGACGGTGATGGGACAAAATCAGTACCCGCGTGGTTCTTAACGGACAAAATCAGTACCCGCGGGGTTCTTAACGGGGATTTGATTCATTAGGGGACGGGGATGATAATTTCAGATTAAAGGTGTCGTTAACTAATTGAATACCAGAGTCCGTCCAATGTGCCCATCTCTGTATGCGGTTCTCAATAGAATTGCCTTTATTTAGAAAAAAAGAGGTGACTAAAAAATATTTCTGTACGACTGTACTAGTTTCCACCTCGACAGATCGCTCCATGTGTCGTCCGTAAATGGTTCTGGTAGTTGGGTTAGATAGTTCAAAGACCTTGGTTTTTGGTAATTGAGAAACACCAATCATGGACAGAAGATCTGAGCAGCCCTCGGCGGACGGGCATATAGGATCTGCCGCCTAGATTTTTTTTTATCAAGCCTGCCAATTTTTTTTTAATGATTTCTATGTTAATCTAGTTACTTATACATTAATGATTTTTATGTTAATCTAGTTAATTTTTTTTGATAAAGTGTAGCTGTATTAATTAGAGAAACATGTCTAAATACAAGTACATCGAAAAAGGATACGTAGGACAGTTGTTCAACATATATTCTATGAGAAAGTAAACCGGCTGCATTCGCTGTCGACGAAGACCGCCGACACCAGTCGACGCCGCCAAACCTGAATCACCAGAAGCCGGAGGAAACCACCGGCGTTGAGGTGGACTGCAACAGACGCTCGATCTCGCGGAAGCGAAGAAGTCTTTGAGCGTCCATCCGTCGGGATCACAATCCAGATTGAAACGACGAGAGTGGTGCTGACGATGACATCCGTCGTCGCGGTGAAGCCAAGCTCGCTCAAACCCGATCTGTGCCGCCAGTAGATCGCGTTCGATCCACCGCACTCCGTCTTGCCGCCGTGCCCTCGACCGCCACCGTATCCTTGACCTTAGACGCGGCACGAGCACCGCTGCTCCGCCGTGACGACGAAACAGCTACCGCCGCAGACTCCTACACCACCTCACAGGCCTCTCATTGTCACCGGAGTAAATGACGACGAGGTGGACGAAGACCGGGAGGACTTTATTCCACCATGGTAGCGCCGCCACCTCCACCAAGCTCGCGCCATCGGAAAACCTAACCCTACAAAAGGACTCGGGGGAAAAACTTATTGAAAACCAAGGATCCCCACTCCTTTCAGCCCCCGACAAGATGCCGAAGGGGAAGAGAGGGGGACCAGCGGCGACGGCGGAGGACTACGGGCGGGCGGGCGGCGGCTCAGGTATTAGGTAACCTGCCTAGCTACGCTTCTAGCACAATTTTATTTCGATACGTATTAGGTTCTGTATATGCTAATCTAGTTACTTATACATCAACAAACTACCTCCGTCTCTAAAAAATATAATCATCAGTTAAGGATGCTCATACTTAACTAATTTTATATTAAATACTATTAATATTTATCTCTCTAAATAATTCTAGTATAAAATATATTATATAACTAATCTAATATACTTATTTTATATCATGAATCTTAGTATTTTTTATATAAATTTAATCAAAGTTTAAATTGTTTGATTTTTTGAAAAGCAAGAATTACATTTTGTGTGTGGGGGGGTGGGGGGGAGTAGTAAGAGCATCTTCAGGAGTTTCCTAAATCTCTTCATAATCCTTTTTAGGTAGATGAGAAAAAAAACTTTTGATGCAAATGTATAAGAGAAAATAATATATAAAAGTGGTTAAGATAATTTAGACATAGTACAAGATTTCTGATGCAAAATGGTCTTCTATATTTTAATATTTTAGGAGTGTATTATTAGAAACTTTTAAAGATAGTCTTCTTTTTTTTTCCTCTTAATACCTTTTTAGGAGTTAGAAAAAATAATATTTGAGAAGAAATATTTAAGAACCCTTGGAGGAGATGCTATAATTTCTAATAACAGAACGATGTAGAAAATCAATACTGTCATAATTTTGAGAGGCTTAATTATACATTGTTGTATTATATATGTCAACATTTGCTTATATTTCGGATGCCCCACGGCCACGTTTGTCAGTGAATATAAATATCGTGATATCCATCGTGTTTTTCTTTTACTCGTTTTTGTGTATCGCAGGATTGTACAGGAAAGCTGCACAAGATAAAAAAAATGCTTAGTCTGGTTGGCTAAGTCACTCAAGCGGCACGCCACAGGTCGGGGTCCTGAGTTCGATTCCTCGTGGGAGCGAATTTTAGGCTGTGGTTTTCTGGATTTATTTCAGGATTTTCCGGCGCTATGCTTTCAGTGGTAGGCGACGTCCCCATCGTTTTCTGGATTTATTTCAGGATTTTCCGGCGCTATGCTTTCAGTGGTAGGCGACGTCCCCATCGACAGCGAGACGCCTGTGGTGACTTCGTGAAGCGTGTCACACGAAAGGCTCATATTTCCGTTTCGTTTTTCGTATGTTTCCCCCAACGGCAGTGGTGCCACTAAACCTGGAATTGAACAGTCCAACCCGGGATTCCGGGTGCAAATGTACGTCCCAGGTTGCAACAACGAAATCAATTAACTTGATGACAACCATAGATTAATCATTATTTATGTTTTTTTCATCTAACAAGCATGCGACTGGCCAGTGGCCCTTACCAATTCTAATAACCGAGACGTACTTTTACTAGATCTGGAAAAAATAAGCTAACATTACTTCCTAAACCAACAACGGCACTATAAGTATATGGATCAAGAACCAGAAACCACACGACTAAGTTGAAACCACCACGGACAGGGTGATGGCACTGGCAACCAAGACCACAAGCCCTACTGCAACGGACGACGACACGACGCCAAGCACGCGCCTAGAAGACGCACCGCTGGCCTCCGGCAGCGGGCTCGGGCTCGGGGTGGGAGAAGTGGAACCGGCGGCACCAGAGCCGATCGACGGCACGGCGGGTGACGAGACCGGGCTGGGCGCGCCGGCGCCTCTGCCACTGACGGTCGGCGGCATCCCCGGCGCCGCCGCGGGGGCGCCGTACAGCGCGGAGGGTGCCTTGACCCGCACGATCATCCTCTGTCCGGCCTCGCAGTGGTCTGCGACGCCGCTGACGAAGTAGACGGGGCCGTAGCGGTCGACCGTGAACTTGGTGTCGCCGCCCGTGAACTTGCTCAGCGGCGTCTCCGTGCTGCACTGCTTGTAGCCGTCGTGGGTCACCAGCAGCACCGAGTCGTTGGCATACTTGAAATCTGCACGTGCACGCACCACGCACACGCCGGCGACGCGACATATATCGATCGATCGATCAAAGACGTGCCATTATATCGGGGAAAAAAGTACAAGAATAAATCAAGTTGGTGCGTGTTTTCTTACTCAGGACGTCGCCGACTTGGATGCTGTTCCTCTTGGCCCAGTGGTTGTACGTCTCGGTGCCATTGTTCGCCGGCACCGCCCACCCACGCTCGTCGCCGACTTTGAACACCGCCGACGGCAGGGACGACACTGGTGACGCCACGAGGAGGGCGCAGGAGAACGCGAGCACGGTGACGGAGTGGAGGGTGGCCACCATTGGCATGCAGCTAGCTGGTCGATGGATGGTGCAGCAGCTGCAGCTCTAGCCTCTAGATGAGAAAGTGGAGACCTGATCGATCGAAATGGTGCTGATCTCGGCGTCTGAGCACTGACAAGTGCGTCGGGCAGGCTGGTGTTTATATAGACCCAACTAGATAGACGGATCGGAAGGGAACGGCGGCGGCGGCGAAAGAGGAGGGCGTGGAGTGGTGGACTGCGTACGTGTGCGAAATGCTCGGGGTGGTTGGAGCCGTGGAGAGAAGAGAAGAGACGTTGCTTCTCTAGGAGCCGTTGATCGGAGCATCCCGGCTCCCGTTTGGACGGCCCGAGATTGCCGCTTGACTTGGTAAGAGCTGCGGCGGAGAGATGGGTGCGTGGCAGTGGCAGTTCAGGTTTCAGCCTCGATTTTGTTACTGCCGGTGCCGGGCTCAGAACGCGGAGGTTAGACCAGTCAATGGTGCGAAGCGAACCGCACGGATTGCATAGTTGGGCTCAGCTTTCTTTTGGGCCGCTTTTACATCGAAGTTTGGGCCGTTTTCCTTACTAGCGATCTGCTTCCTCTTATTCATCTCCTCTCTGAGACTCTGACGAAGAAAAGGTATTGTGCTGCTTCCGGGAAGAAGACGGGGCATCTGAATGCCATAATCTCCGCGAGAACACGGGTTTCTAGAAAAACCGCCAAAGGTTAATTCGGTCAAGTCGCGTCTCTCAGTCAGGACCCAAAACCCTCTACGAACTCAAAGGCTGCTCCGGCGGCGGTGGTGCGTTGAGATGGCTGACGACGCGGAGACAGAGAAAGCCACGCTAGCAGCGGAAGACGGGAGCAAGCCCCCGGAGCTCTCGAAGAGCGCGAGGAAGAAGCTGCAGAAGCAGGAGCGGCAGGCCGAACGCAAGGCGGCCCGGAAGGCGGCGGAGAAGGAGCGGCGGCGCGCCGACGTAGAGCGGCGGAGGCGTGAGTGGGATGACGCCCTCGCCGCTGCGCCGTCGGATGAGGCCCGCGCCGAGATGGTGGCGGCGCGGCGGGAGACGCGGCGCGAGCGGGTGGGCCAGCGGACGGAGGAGCGCGGGGCGCGAGCTGACCGGCTCAGGCGCGCGGCCGAGGGCGCGGGCCAGAAGGTGGTGCTGGACCTCGAGTTCGCGGACCTTATGCGGCCCAACGAGATGCATAGCCTGACGCAGCAGGTGAAATTGCCGTTCTCTTGTTACTGTGTGTTCTGAACTCGATAAAACGTTTGTATGACAATTCAGTAGTCTGTATGATTCTTGAGGGAGCCTATAACTGACTAGCTTATGTGAAGCGACTGACTGATTTTGATATATGGAATTATGGACTATCTACGAATGTCTTTGAAAGATCACATAATTTGGTAAATTAAGTAATAACTAAGACTATAGTTGAACTGGTGCCCCTTTGTTATTAAAATCATTATATTTGAAGTTTCTGTGCAAAGGCTGTAAAGTGTAAACTGACTACAAAGTGCAGGCTTTCTAGAGAAACTAATGTGCCATTGGTTTACAAAACCACACTCAATCTCATTTGTAGTAATTAGTAAGTTTGTGGCCATATCCAATGCCATTCTTGAGGTCTTGTGCCCATGTTTTTTCTTTTCTTGAATGTTTTTACAGCAAGTTTGTGAGAAGGGCACTAGTACCTATGTCTGCATTGCGTGTAAAATATCTCTGTCAAGCTCCAATGCTCCATATCTTCTGCAAGCACAACATTTAATATTTACCTTGAGAAAATATTTTACACATTAACTGATGCGTGTTACAGATTATGTACTGCTATGCAGTGAATGGGAGATCTGCAAACCCAGCTCACCTGTGGTTGACAGGTTGCAGTGGAGAAATGGCGACCCATCTTCAGAGGATTCCTGGGTATGATAAGTGGACCATTGAAAAGGCGGCCAAGCCTTATATTGAAGCATTCGAAGATCGTAAAGAAAACCTTGTGTATCTTACAGCAGATGCTGAAACAGTGCTTGATGATCTGGACATGTCAAAAATATACATCATAGGTGGCCTGGTGGATCGAAACAGATGGAAGGGCATAACGCTGAAGAAGTCAGCTGAGCAGGGAATTCAATCTGCAAGGCTTCCTATTGGAAACTACCTAAAAATGTCAAGTTCTCAGGTGAGCGTATATCTATTTGTACCTTTCACACAAAAAATATACTATACTCGACTTTCAATAACCTTGTGTCTGAAAAGCACCATGTTCTGTTTCAAATTTGTCTCTTGTACCCGTTATATGCCTTTGAAATGTTCCAGTATGCTCATATATTGTGGTGGTGTCTTCTGTATTTTACAGAGTCCTTTGTTATGAGTCTTTGTCTCAGAACACATTAAAATATGGAACATTTTCCCCCAAAAAAGAGGAAAAGTTACCATGGTTGTGCCTTTTGCTGAAATTCTGAGTATTCAGACTTGAATGCACACTGCACAAGTGAGAGCGGTGTATTTATATTTGTGCTAGGTATTGCACAAGTTGTCAGATTAGTTCCATTGAACTGTCTGAATATCTAGTAATCTCAATTGTTACTTTTATCCATGAAGTTGGCATTAGAATATCTAATCTCTCTTGACTATTGATCTCTTGTGTTTCAATAATCATGCAGGTTCTTACAGTCAATCAAGTGTTTGAGATAATGTTAAAGTTTGTGGAAACAAGGGACTGGAAGACGGCATTTTTCCATGTGATTCCACAAAGGAAACGAGGAGAAGCTGAAACTGGAGATGATGGGGAGAAAGGAAGCTTGGATGACAATGATGGTGCCCCCGAAGGGGCTGCAGATGGAGACCATTCTGAGGACGACGAACTGAACAAGGGCTTCGATGCGGAGGTGGACGATGAAGAGCTGGAAGAGGAAGAAACGGATGTCTCCAACAAGAGGCATTGTGTTAGACTTGAAAACGGGGAAGCTGGGGATCACTCCTCTGCCGCCGTAGCAGAGGCCACACCAGACGGGGACGCCACGCCACTCTCAACGTTGGCGGGGACTGATGAACAGTGAACACTACGTGTGTCACTATTTTCAAAACAGCGTTGGTTTTGGATTTTTTTAGCGTTCTCTCTGGTATTCCATGTATTTTAAATAATTTTTGTTGTACTTTTTTTCAAGACCAGTTATATAGTATGTATTTCATTAACAAGAAGAGAGTGGTCAATAGACCTAAACATAGATGATACATGAGGAATCGCGGGTAATCCATTACCAACGAAAACCTCAACATAAGGCACAAAGCAAGAAACATGAGGGGTGGGGAACCCTCCACCAACAACCCCAGCAACTGAGCCTAATACAAAAGATAACTCGGCACCTAGGTAGCCTGATAGGAGACATAGAAGATAACAGGAGCAAAACAACTGCTAGAGGACAAGACAACCTTGGTGGCAAAGCATCCGAACTCCTCGGCGGCAAAGCATCCGCCGGAAATTATCACGACCTCGGCGGCAAAGCTTCCACCAGAAACGCGACCTCTCTAAAAGCTCCTCCGAGTCACTCAAAGCAGCGACCTCATGACCACGGGCGAGGAGGAACGACCTCGGCGGCAAAGCATCCGCCGGCAACGACGACCAACACCCATCAGACAAACCAAGGTGAAGAGAACAAGACGCCCAATTAGGCTCGTAACTGATCGTCTTAGTTAAAGCAGGGCAAGGAATCAAACAACGGTGGCTGGGACTGATGAACAATGAATCAAACAACGTTTGCCACTGTTTCGCATAAACGTATTGGCTTTGGATTTTTTTTTTTGCTCGTTCTATCTGGTATTCATGTATTTCAAAATAATTTCTGTGTATTTCGAACTGGCCATCAAAGTAGTTAGTGTCATTTAGTTCAGTGTATCCAACGCCTCTGCAACCTGGAGAGTGGAGACCGGTGGTGTCATTCAATCATCTTTTCAACGGCAGAACGAAGGTGTTCATAGAGTAGGATTTCTGTACGTGTGTTTATAGAAGCGAGTGTGCGTACGTGTTATTTACGTTGTAATGTGTAATCTCAAAAAAAAAAATACTAGTTCCTTGCAGTTGCAGCTGTTGCAGTAACGGAAGGCTGAATGCGATTTGGTGTCTCGAAAAGGATAGAATGAATTTGTTTTCTCAAAAAAGATAGAATCTATAGAATGTACTAACGGACTCCGAGATTTGACAGTCGAACGTACGAGGCCACGATGGAGCCAAGCTCTTCGTACTACTGTGTATAGTAACAATTGGGTTGGCATGGCGTAGGTTGCTGCCGCTGTACCGCTGTATGCATGGCTACAGGTAGATATTTCGTCACGCACGCAGACGCAGGCTGTACGTGCAGCCGTGCCGCAACAAAAATAGACCTGACATCACGCGGTCGTGCGTACAGTGGAGAGAGAGAGAGAGCTCACAAAACAAGGCGAGCTGCGGTATTCAGTTCCCGAAGCGGCAGCGAGCAGCGCAGGGCATGCACTGGAGCAGGGGAAACGAAACGAAGACCTGCCGATACTACTGCGATCCTTCATGCATGCAGGAGCAGGCCAGCCAAAATACAGTACATTAAAAAAAAGATAGTGTATGACATTAAAAAACAAACCACTGATACGCGGGACCCACTAGTTTTGGAAATTCTACATGGCCGGCAGAATTTAGAGCGGAGGCTGCGCGATTGCCGGCACTTGTCGCGGGCGCCTCGCTGCAGCCGCAGCCGCGCACGCGACTGGAACGCCTGGCGCGCAAGCGCAAAGGAGCAGCAGGCCAACCGGCTGGCCGCTGGCCATGCAACTTGCCCACAGCGTTTTCACGTAGTCCAAAAGGCTAGTTTAGAACATGCGCCCGGCGGCCGTAGCGTTTCCTCCCGTTGGACCCCACAGGCGATAGGTGATACCAGCAGCGACAGCGAAGCAGGTTTAAGGACGTCCTCAGAGACAATTTGTAAATAGCCGGTTGATGTTTACAAACAATAACTAAAGAATATACGTTCGGCTGATCATTTTCTACAGCTGATAAGTTAATTGATATTGTTTTGACTATTTTATTGTGAGATAAAATATTATATTATTGTTAATAAATTAGATTGATAAACCAAACGAACAAAACAATTATAGCGGAAATTTATGTATGCTCCGAGGACACCCATAATAGTTAGAGTTACTTATTAACTCTTAAGGCATTCTCAATGCAGACTATATCATAAAGTATAAACCTATTTATTACTTTGAATATTGTTGACTTGAAGTCTTGTTTTTTCATCATCTCTCTTCAATAAATATACTGCAACATCAACAAAATACCATAAATAAGTGGTAATAAATAGTCTGAAACTCTATGATAGAGTTTTGCATTGGCAGTGTCATAAGTCAATTCATTCAGTAATGCTAACTTTTAGCATATAGCTTTAACTTTAACATGAATGGTGCCACATGACACTCACGTGGTTTCAAAATGTATGCAAGAGTTTAGTTTAGCTTTTGATTAAGTTCTCTCTTCTACTAAAATATAAGAAAATTGTTTGGAGCTAGCTTAGTATAAAAGCCAATTGTTGGAGCTTTTCTGAGAGACTTTTTTTCTAAGAGCTCGTGCTATATTTTGATCTATTTTCTTGATAGCCAATACATTTTTTTCCTAGACTAGCTATATAGTAGGCCCTAAAGACAAACCATGCACCAATGCATATGCATCACAATTTAAATGACTCAAACGACGAATATACGGCTGCCGTACCGCCGTACGTACTATAGTACTCCGTATGTAGTACGTTGCTTAGTATACAACAAGCAATCCGCCTCTCCATGCCTCCAGACGACTATTGTACGTACTGTACGTTACATCAAACGATAATAAAAAATGTAATTGCGTGAATAGCAAAGAGCAGAAGTGCAGAAGAAACACGAACAGTCATTCTGAAAGCATGCAGGAAATAATTTCATCGATGGACGGATACCCGAACACAATACATACTACTGGCAAGCATTGAACAATACTCTGGGACAGTACTACTACAACTAAGAAACTAGAGACTGATATTTTAAGGAAAATAAGCTGCTACATACCCTGGGACAGAACTTAAATAATAGCAGTGCACACACTTGCTACGACCCGCATGCATGCGTACGTTGGATACGTGCGGATCAGCAGATCGATGAATTGCTGAACGAACTCTCGATCTACTTGTACGCGAACGGGTGCGGGTGCTCGAAGCCACCGCCGCCCTGCGGCGTGTGCGACGCGCTCCCGCCGCCGCTGCCACTGCCGTCGCCGCTCCCGCTGCCGTTGCCGGGCGCGTACGCGGCCCCTCCGCCATAGTACGCGGCCATGGTGGCGTGCTCGCCGCCGTACGTGGGCTCGTAGGGGTAAGGCACGTAGTGGTGGCTGCCGCCCCCCTGTGGGTGTGGCATGAGGAACCCGCCGTGGTGCGGAGGAGGCCCCGGCGGGGGGTACATGGCGGCGGCGTGCATCTGCATGTCGTGGTGGTGGTGGTGTGTGGTGGTGTGGTAGCATGGAGCTGACTCCTCCGCCGGGCCCGCGGGACTTGAGTGGGTGGTGGTCGCCGCCGCCGCGCTGATGAGGGCCGCCCCCACCCGGGGGGACGAGCCCGACGCCCCGCGCCTCGCCCTCGAACTCGCGGTAGCGGTGGAGGTAGACGCTGAGCGGGTCGACGTAGTCGTCGAAGCCGAGGCGGCTCATGGCCCACAGCACGTCCTCGGCGGTGATGGTCTTGCGCTGCTCCCGCTGGCACCGCTCGTTGCCCTCCCCCGTGATGAAGCTGATGTACTCGGACACGCACTCCTGGATCGTCTCCTTGGCGTCGTCCGAGATCTTGGCGTGCGCCGGCAGCACGCGACGCATGATGCGGATCACGTTCGCGATCGGCATCAGACGGTCCTGCTCGCGGATCGGCGGCGGCTGATGAGCGGCGGCGCCGTTGTTGTTGGTGCCATTCTCCGCGCCGGCAGCAGCTGCAGGGAGGAAGCTGGAGTCCATTGGCTCGCTCTTCTTCGCTACCTGATGAAGCGAGCAATGCAAGCTAGGGTTCCTACCCCTGCTCGTGGTGAATGGCCTTGGACTCGCTAGTGTGAGTGTGTGTCGTTCTTGTGATGTGTGAGGATACGTTAAATAGGAGGCTAGCTACGATGTGTTGACCACCAGGGTAGCAAGCACAGGCTACTACTCTCTAGCTACCGTCTACCGAGGCACGGCAAGGGTCGAATGCAATGCATGCTTCCATGCACACCAGCGCGCGCCTGGTTGTTTATGACAAGTGGCGGGGGATTCTGTGAAGTACTGCTCCGTCGTCGTCTGCGTGCGTGCGTGGCCGAGTTGTCACACGCGACGCGAGAGATGGAACGTGAAAATGGATGAATCGGGTACTACTGTTGGTGTTGTATCATCGTACGCCATTGTGTCACGGTGTCAGAGACATACTGTATGAACCTACTCCTGCGTCGTCGTAGTACGGTACGCGCGGAGTACACTTCGAACGTGCGTGGCACGTGCCAAAACTTTCGCTTTTGAGTTTTGACGTAGTACGTACGTTGATGCCGGATATATTATGGGCTCCTCGCTATTTCAAAGAAGTTACTTTTTGCATCACTAAAATAAAACGATCTTTTGGACATGTCCGTGCATGTGTATATTGATGGGGTTAGTACTTAGGTAGGGTAAGCATGAGCATGATGCATGGAATGGTCGCTGCATGCTGGCGATTGAAAAGGCCAGTGACCAGCCAAGCAATTGTGCTGTTTCCCAATGCATAACATAATTTCCAATACGTACTTCTGACTTCCTGCTCCAGTGTGGCAGTCTTTCTACCTCAGTTAAACAAGATGTAAATAATCTAGACCGGGGGATACTCTATGTGTAATCTTTAGAGCATGCATGCATGGACGCTGGCGTGGCAGACATGCTTCGTTCGCGCCTTCGCAGCAATAATGCATGCGTGTGCACTCAGAACAAACCACCAAGGTAGGCACCAAAAAAAAAAAAAAACAAACCACCAAGGTTTATATTAGGGTAAGTAACACCAGCCTGTTAGCGGCCTGCATACCAATGTCATATCACTTGCATAAAAAGGACTCGAATTGAACTCGGAAGTCCAAACACATATACTAATATATATATACACAGTTCTCATGAGGATCGTGCTGGCCTGCTTGTTCTACGTATTCCAGCGTTGATATAGACTGAATTTAGCGTTTGCATCTAGCACATCTATGACCCTTCACTGAGCGCCGCCGTTGAGAAGCTTGCGTTTGCATCTAGCACATCTATGACCCTTCACTTACGTCAAAACGAGCAGGGCTGAAATCTTTCAGGCCTAAAACTTCAGAGCTGGACGGGGCTGTACGCTGACAGACAGACATAGTTGCAATGCTCTCAGCAGCCGCTTCTCTCTTTCCTGAACTGACGGGTCATGACTAGGCGGTTTGGCACATCAAAAGAAGAAGAAAATTAATTTCCTTGCATCGCTAGCCATCACAGGATTATAATTGTATGCATGTACTTAATAAAAAAACAAAATGAAAGTCTGAAAGGCACATCAATAGTGCCCTTTGGCGTTTGTTGTGCAACTCTGCAAGCATGATGAACAGGTACATAGCTGGACTATTATGATGGCACTAGTCTCAGATTTGCACCTTACATTTGATACATATTTGAAGACCCAAGCCACATAAAGTTTGCAGGCATCAACTAATTATGAAATAATACTCAAAACTAAATCTAGAAGTGACTGCTGCCCTGTGACGCTACAAGCTAGCCACTTATTTTCATTACTCAGGGCCTCTGTACGTGTTTGCTGCTGAACTTTTCAGTGGAGAGCCTCTCTTTTTAGATGCTGCCCTAACAACTAGCCAGTTACATTACCATCTGCAGAGGATGGAATTCATGTATGTCGATGCTGCCAGATAAAATTTCAGCAGGGGGCAGGGGTCTACTTGACTGAGATTGTCACTGGATTGCTGAACAATGACTGCCGAAACCATTCACAATGATTCAACGGCACCCATGTACTACTAATAAGACCCAATGTTTGCTTGCTTCTTGACTACCGTCATGCTTGGCAGTTGGCACTGCACTGTATACGTATGCCTTTGATCAGTTTAGCTTCTTCTAAACTTGACTAAAAGGGCTCAAGCTCTTTTGGTGATCTCACGGTACAACTAGCTGCAAGATCATTTTCAAGAAATAATTTGCCTTGGTTATCAATAGCGCTAAGAAAATCATTTCCCTGCGATTGATTCATGGCTAGAAGCTTTGCTGTAATATTGCTTATTTTTCTCTCACTTTTTTTTTGTTTCTTAGCTTCTTAACTGTACTTGTGGTATTCTTTAATTATTCCAGTAGGGGAGCTCCCCATGACCCCATCCTATATGTCTGTTTGCCTAAAAAATGGTAAAGCCCATTTTCAGCTAGCTTGTTGGCTCGCATGTGTATTAGAATGAACGTGTGGCTAATCTTCACGAGATGATTCTTGTGTGCTCTCTGTCACATATGAAATAAGGAGTACATTTATTTTACTGAGCCCTGTATTGAGCTGCCTTGCGGCCGATCTGATGATCAACAGCAAGACTAATTCGCTACACCACGCGGCCTCTTGTTGTCAATGTTAAATGGAAGGTTTAGATATGACTTAGGTAACAAGTATATGTCTTGAGATTGTTTTACAAGTAATAGCATAGATATGGTAATAGCATAGATATGGAAAGATAGATCATTGTAATCAGGTTTCCTTGTACAAGCCACGGTGTGGGCGATTCACACCATATATAACACGCAACCGAGGAGCAGAGATGCATCCTCGTTAACCCTAAACTTTTACATGGTATCTAGAGCCTTCTTCTCCACCGAGAACTTCAATGGCGTTCGCTTCATCATCCTCCGTGCTATCTGCTGCGATCTCTCTCACCGCTTTTCTGCCGCCGGTGACAGAGAAACTAAGCCGATCCAATCACCAATCATGGAAGGCACAAGTCGTGTCCGCGCTGAGAGGGAATCAGCTCGCCGATTGGCTAGAGGCCAATGCTACACCCCGGCGAAATTTCTTCCCAAGAAGAAAGATGAAGATTTGGAGGAGGTTCCAGTAGCGAACCCTGAATATGTTGTATGGGTAGCAAAGGACCAAACAGTCCTAAGCTATCTATTCACGAACCTTAGCAAAGAGGTTCTGGGACATGTCAACACGGAGGTCACGGCCAAAGGTGCATAGGCAGCAATAGAGGCAATGTTTGCCTCTCAATCCCGGGCCAAGATTATCAGCACCAGCATGGCCCTCGCTACTGCCAGCAAAGGTACTTCTACCATTAGTGACTACTTTGCAAAGATGAAAAGCTTGGGCGATGAGATGGCGGCGGTTGGTCGACGTCTTGAAGATGAGGAGATTGTCTCCTATGTCTGATCGGACTGGATCTTGATTTTGATCCAGTCGTGTCAGCTGTGGCGGTGCGTGTAGAGCCCATCTCGGTCTCTGAGCTGTTCACACAGTTGATCAGCCATGAACAACGCCTGGAGCTATGCAACGGGGGCAATCAGTCCTCAGCAAACGTAGCTACCAATGGAAACCGCAATGGCGGTTACTCGTCCCGTGGTGGACGTGGCGGCGGAGGCCGCAATGGAGGTGGGCGCAGCACCTTCCAACAAGGTGTCTATTGCCAGATCTGTGGAAAGGAAGGGCACCCTGCCCACCGATGCTTCAAGAGATTCGACTCCAACTTCACCGGACCTCCATAGAAGACCATGTCATCGGCGACCACAAATTCCTATGGTGTCGACACCAACTGGTATATGGATACCGGGGCCACAGATCATATAACCAGTGAGCTGGAAAAGCTCACAACACACGACAAGTATCATGGTGGTGATCAAGTCCACACTGCCAGTGGATCAGATATGGAAATTCAACATGTTGGTAATGGTGTTTTACGTTTCCCCACCAGAAACTTACACTTAAAAAATATTCTTCATGTTCCTTTAGCCAACAAAGATCTTCTTTTTGTTAATCGCATTGCTCATGATAACAATGTTTTCCTTGAATTTCACCCTGATCACTTCTCTGTTAAGGACAAGGAGACGAGGAGAACTCTTCTCACCGGGCCATGTAACAATGGCCTTTATCCTGTGAAGCCGCCGAATAAAGAAGTGCTTGGAGTAACCAAGCCATCCTCATCCTTGTGGCATCATCGGTTAGGGCATCCTGCTGCACCCATCGTCCAACACGTGCTCAACCACCACAAGCTTCCTGTTTTGCAAGAGTCCAATAAAAGCGGCATATGTAATGCCTGCCAAATGGGGAAGAGTCATCAACTACCTTGCCCCCAGTCCACTAGCGTGTCAACTAGAGTTTTAGACCTCATCTTGTCTGATGTATGGGGTCCTGCTCCTAGTTGAGTTGGTCGAAATAATTATTATGTCAGTTTTATTGATGATCATAGTAAGTTTACATGGATCTACTTACTACGAATTTTTTTTGAGGTTTTCCAATGCTTCCGCGATTTCCAAACTCTAGTTGAACAACAATTTGATTAGAAAATTCTTGCAATGCAAACTGATTGGGGTGGGGAGTATCAAGCCTTAAGTTCCTTCTTCAAAAGCATGGGAATTGTGACACCCTGTGTCAAGCTTGCATTAAGATCATCATTAGCCACTAAGCATAAGCATTGCATTGCATTCATATTTATATATGTCATCATTTCATGTGTGTTTATTTATATTCTTCACACTAGAATTGAATAGATGTTTTGTGCTCTACTCTTGTTTAACATTTTTAAATAAGTTTGCTATGCTTAGAATAAAGAATGGTGTGCTTTATAATTAATTATCATGCCTAATTAAGCTTTGTTTAATTGTTAAGAATAAAAGTAATTCTTCTCTTAAAATGGCTTATTTGGTTTTTAATCTAGAACCCTATAAATTAATGTTTTTCAGAAAATGAGACCTACATAAAAAAATGTAGAGCATTTTATTCTGAGCAACTTTGGTTTATATTTTAAAACCTAGTTTTGAGTTTTTGAAACTGTTTTGAATTAATTTCGGTTTGAAACAAATAAAAGGAATGAGAAAAAGGAAAGAAATCTGAAATGGGTCGGCGCCACCCTTTCGGCCCGTTTTACCTTACCCGCGGCCCAACCAGCGCCCGCTCACGCCCGCGCGCCCCGCGCACGTGCAACGCACGCGCCGCTCACGCGCGAGCACCCGTGCCCGAACGCAGCCGCGCCGTATGCCGGCGTCGCTGCCGCGTCGCTGCCGATGCCTGCGCGCGGACACCGTCACCGCTCTGCGCCACTCGCGTCGCGCCGCCCCCTGCCCGCTCTGCGTCGACCACGCACTCACCCACTCCTCGCCTCTGCGTCGCACAGAGCGCAGCGCTGCGCCGCTGCCGCGCTGCTCGTCGTCACGTCGCCATAACGCCGCCGCATTGCCGCGTCCGGTCAGCCGCTCGCCCCGTCTCGCTCGCGACCAAGAGCGCGCTCTGCCCCGCGTGCTGCCGCCCCTGCCCCGTGCGCCGCAGACACGCCTCCCCGCTGCCAACCGCCGCGTCGTGCGTCACGGCCCCCACCGGCCGCGCCGATCGGCCATGACCGCGCAAAAGGGAGCGCCTACACCCCCTCTCTCTCCCACACTCGCCAGCACTCACCGCATTCACTCTCTCGCTCACTCTGCCTCTGCTCTCGCCGCACCACACACCGAGAGCACCGCAACGCCCCCTTTGCCCGTTCGCCGCCATCCGAGCGCCTCTGCTCGATCCCTTTCGCACACCCACTCGCCTTCGCCTCGCACACGCACTGCTCGCCTTGCCTTCGCCAGCCGAGTTCCACCGTTGCCGGAACACCGTCGCCGTTCCTTGGCCCGCAGTCGCCACCGCAACGACCAAACTCCGTTCACCCCTCTCCGACCCGCTTCTGTCGCCTCCATCTTTGTGGAAGCTTCACCGGAGGTAGTGGAGGTGAGAACACCCTTCCGCCAGCACCCTCGCGCACTGAAACGACATAGTGCCGCTGGCCGTGCGCCATTGCCGTCGCCGCGGAGCTCGCACGTGGCCGGACCTCCTCGGAGCTTCTCCGCCTCAACCGACACTTGCGCTGTACTCACCGCATCACCGTGGTGCTCATGCACCCGCTCGCCGGGCAACGCCGCGCCGGTAAGAGCCCCGCCGCTTCGCACCGCCACCGCACGCCGCCGGCTCGCTACAGGGTCGCGCCGATGCAACCGACCCCACCAACCGATGCGCGTCATCACCCGAGCCTAGCGCAGCCACCCTCACCGCCGACGAGCTCACCGCCGGCGAGAACGCGCTGGTCAGCGTCGTTGCTCTGCTTCGCACTCACTGACATGTGGACCCGAGTTGACCACGGGGTCCCACTTGTCAGCTCAGCCTCCCGCGAGCACTAGGCGTGCCCACACACTGTTCACCATGGGCCGGTTTCAGAGATACATTTTCTTTTTCCATTTTCAGTAAATGTGATAATGCTTTTTTATTTCATATCTGTAGTTTGGTAAATCCTAATTTGGTGAAATCAATTTTGTTAGACTCTATAAATGTAGATCTTTCTGTTAAATATATAAAAGTAATTTTTTGAGAATGTCTTCAGTACTAATATTTAAATAGTTCTTTTCTGCATTTATCAAAATTAATTGTGTTCCTACTTGAAATGGTCAAATAAAAATTTGAAGTTTTTATGATAGCTTTGTTGTCCTGTGTAGAAGCTAGGAAAAATATAACATGCCATGTTTCTGTGTAAATTTTATTTATTACCTATTAAAATGTGTTTCTGCCATTTTTTTAGATTAATTCCTTTGGTAAATCTGTGCATAGATAAATCATAAAACTATTTCTGTAGTCTTTTTATACCATGATCTATCTAGGAAAAATATAATATGTGGTATGTTGTATGTAAGAAAAGATACTTGTAGTTCAAGTGTTCTTTTCTATGGTTTCCTTTGGAAATTCCTATAGAAAATAATCTAGTAAGGTTGATCATGGAACTTTCTGGATAAATATTTTTCCAAGTAAAGAACCTGTTAAAAATAAGATATAGTATGTTTCACCCTGTTAGCTAGTAGCTCTAGTTCTAAGTGTTTTTTCTACATTTAAATTCATCTTTTTGTATCTGCTAGCTGGTAGCTTTACTTTAAGTAATTTTTCTGCAGTAGCATGCAGTAGGCTTGTTCTGTCCTCTGTAATTTTTGTAGATTTTTCTGAACAGTTTATACTAGACTTGTTGTGTAAAGTGAAACTAGCATGAATACTTAGGTTAAATCTAAAAGCAATCTTTGAGTGTTTGTTCAAGCATCATCCCTACACCATCAAGTTTATTTATATGCATTGCACACATCCAGGATCAGTAGAGGAACTCCAGGTGCCACTTTCAGAGGAAGGAGTCCAGGAGGTGCAGGAGCTGAACGAGGAGTACCACGAGCTCGACACTAACCTCCCCGAGTGCCCTGACCACCAGCCCTCCACCTTCACTCAAGGCAAGTCCCGGAACATCCTTAAGTCTCCCAGCATTTTATAATTAATCTACTTGAGTATTTTATATTGTGATGCATTAGGTGACAAGAGTTGATTGAATCCCAGTTGATGCATTACCTTCCTTGATATTGAATTTACCTACCTTGTTACCCTGTTAATAAAAGTAAAAGCAACCGCTTAGCCTGCTTAGAACAAATGGTTACATTTACACTTATAGTATTATCCCATGGGGATAGTACCGATCACGGTTGGCTATATTTTGCTATCGTGGTAAAGAACCAATGGTAGTAATGAAATGCGGTCAACTGGAAGGCAAGTGCACCAAGTGGTTTAGACTTGGGGGCAGTCCGTCCGTTGGACCGTATAGGTTTGTATACGATGGTGACCCTCTTACATCTTTGAATGCGCCTTTTCACATAGGGGTCGTTGCGAGTATCGACCCCAAAGCCGAGTAAACATTATCCGGGCTGACTCTCAGCCTACTTCTGGCACTCTCAAGTTTGGAGATACGACCTACCCCATGGTGGTCAACTGATTTCTCCAATTGGGTGGGTTACTCTGAGATCGCGGCGGTACTACCTGGACTTTGTTGAGCGGTAACCCAATGCATGGACCCGACGGAGAAAATGTGGGCGTGTGTTAAAGGTAATCTTGCCAGCTGGTTGTATATCGATTCGAGTCGCCGCCTCCCACCAGATAGTGGGGGATTATGCTGAGCTTCACCACGGTACAACTCCATGTGACATTGATAATGGTTCTACTAAAATATGGACAAATGAACTAGATATGGTATTATCTTATTGTTTGAGTAGATCAAGTGAGTGCTCTAGTACAGGTGCAAAACCTAGAGATAAATAATAGGATGGAAAATGATTGCTCTCTTATAATCTTAGTTGTTTCATCTTTCTCGCGTTCCGCAAAAGCAAAGTATTCCAGATCCACTCAAATAGCCATGCATATCCTTGAAGTCTTTATTTTTAGTTAGACGGGTAAGTCTAGCTGAGTACATTCCCGTACTCAGGGTTTATCCCGTTTGTTGCAGATGGCCAAGTATACTTTGGCTATTGTAAGCACTGTCTCTATCCTGTCGAAGGAGAAGAGGAGTAGGCTTTGGGGAAGGTCTTCTACGAGCTCATCTTTTGCTATTGTTGGACGTGATCTCGTGGGCACCCCTATTTATTAATGGTACTAGCGTGGAGTGAAACTTTGGGTTCGAGTTATAAAACAATGTTTTATTTGGCCACATGTGTTGTGGCGTGAGTACTACCTTATTTGGAACAAAGTGTAGTAGTAACTTTATTTCGTACTTCAATTATTTCGTTTAATTGTTGGTTCGTTCGAATGTGCATACCTGAGTTTGTGCGATCTTGGTTGGAGATACGATTGTTAGAAATCCTTCGAGATTTCCAGACTACCAGGATTATATGGTCTCAAGTGTTTAAAGTGGTTGTTAAATCGGCTACTTTGGTACTTGATCTCTTATAATTTGGGCGGTTCTGCCACAGGAATATCACACCATGTTTCATGTCCTCACGCACACCAACAAAATGGCTCCGCTGAACGAAAACATAGACACATTGTAGATGTCAGTCTCACCCTTCTTGCTCACTCTAGCATGCCCTTGAAATTTTGGGATGAGGCTTTCTTAACAGCAGTGTTTCTCCTAAATCGTTTACCTTCACGAGTCATTAACAATGATACTCCCTTCTATCGCCTATATGGTTCACACCCTGATTATGCTTTTCTTCGCACTTTTGGATGTGCGTGTTGGCCTAACATGCGTCCATACAATTCCAGGAAACTAGAGTTTCGATCAAAAAAAAGGGTCTTCTTAGGATATAGCCACCAACATAAAGGGTACAAGTGCCTTGATCCATCAGCCAGACGAGTGTACATCTCACGCGACATTATCTTTGATGAGCATATTTTTCCTTTTTCTGCCCTACATCCCAATGCTGGTGCCCAACACCGAAAATAGATTAGTCTTCTTCCTGATATCCTTCAAAATCCTAGCAATGGGGGACACGCTTACATCTAAGCAACATGCTGCATCTCCATTACCCACTAATATTTCACAAAATTCTGCTGGAGCTTTGTTGTCTGCAGGTGAAAATTCGGATGCAGGTGAAAACTGTGGCCGGTATCTCATGTGCCAGGCGGAAGGGGACAACACCTCTCTCGAGGCTGATCTCCTTGGCGAGTTCGGTACGCCCGCAGACGCATCCTCCTCGAGAGCTCCGGCACAGGTATGTCCCCAAGTTCAATACAACAACCACCTGCTTTTCCCCTCGGCGGTCCACAAGGCAAGACTCCTCCTGAGGATAGCGTCGGATGACGAACCATCCGTCAAATCTTGAGGGAGCGAAGGCTGGCCCTTACATAGGGTTCGACAGCCGCCCTCGAGTACCTGAGGTCAGGAAGGACCCATGGTTAACGGACTCCGGTCCACCCCCAAATCTTGAGGGAGCGAAGGCTGGCTCCACGAACGGAGTTCGACATCCGCCCTCGAGTACGCGAGTCAGGGATGTCCCAGTGGCTCGAGAACGAACTCTCGAGGCTCCCTGGGACATATCCGAGGCATACCTAGGAACACCCAAGGATCCCTACGCTGGGAGGCATCGAGCCACCAACTCCTATCGAATGGGGTTGGCACCTTGGTGATCCACATGTTCATGCTTAATAAGCCGTACGGCTTGCTTAACAATGAGAACGCCTCCGGGCCACTAGTCGACCCCTATCGAACGGGGCACGAGTTCTCACTCGGATTTTTACCCGTACAGGGCACCATTTCTAATGGACTCATGCCCGAGAACAGCTCACCGAGGACTTCGGGCTCGTCCTAACGAGGATAGCACGATGCTCTTCACCCTACAATCCGAACGAAAGGATCCGTGGGAAGGACGCTATGAGGTAGTGAAGGCCTAGCCATTCGAGGGCTCGAGGGCCCGACTACGCACGACACCCCTCGACGAAAGAGGGTCGAAAAACTCGTAACCTGGCAGACGGAGTCGACCTCTCGGGCGGGGCGCTCCGACTCCAGTTGTGCTCGAGGGAGCGAAGGCTGGCCCTCGGTAGGGTTCGACAGCCGCCCTCGAACACTTCTCTTTTCAGGGAAAGGAATGGAATCGACCCCTCGACAGGGTGCCACGCCTCCAGGTATCCTTAAAAACCCCTCGATACAACATATTATAGCCCCCAGAGGAGTTCTTAATCACTCCTCTGGGGCCTCGGGGGCTACCCCGCGGGGTGCGCTCGCGCGCACCCCACGGAGAATCGGACTTCTCACTAACCCTGCAGGCCAAGGACAGAACCTCCGGGCAATCCTTACTCCCTCCGAGAAAACGTGTATCATAGCCCCCATAGGAGTTCTAAATCACTCCTCTGGGGCCTCGGGGCCTACTGTCGGGTACGAAGGTAAGGGGTACCCTAAACCCTTCGATAAATTAACGCTAAACATAGCAACTATTTTTAAGGCAGGGATCAGTCCACTGCTCAGTAAGGCATGGCCCATCGCTCGAGGGCCCCCTCTACACCAGCTGTGGCGACGATTCACGGGCCGGCTCCCACCTCGACGTCAAGAGACGGACCGAGGGTCGGACGAACGACCCTCGGGCTCCTACCTCGACGATAAATGACGGACCGAGGGGACGAGCGAACGACCCTCGGCTCCTACATCGACGAACGAAGGACGGACGAGGGGTCGAACGAACGAGCCCCCGACCTCTACCTCGACCTCTCTGACCTCGTCTCTGCTCCGACCCCGTCGGTGCTCCGACCTCTACCTCGACCAGGGGTCGAACGGACGACCCCCGGCGAGAGGCTTGATTAACCCAACTGCTCCCGGCATGGGTTAAAGTGAAACCACCTAACGACATGGGCGCCCGCGTCCGCTGTCAAATCCACCAACTCCCCGTCAAGTCCCCGATTCCTGTCAACTGTGCCGCCACTGTCGCCACTACGCGAGTACGGACTCCAGCAGTACCCCTCGGAAAGTGAACAGTGCGACCCTCGACGACGAATTCGGGAATGCTACAGAGCCACGCAGGGCTCGACCCCTCCCTCGACCGGGGGGCTCGACCCCTCTCTCTCTCCAACAACTCCAGTATGGGGACCGTCCCATCCGCCCCGTCCCGCTTCAGCCGTGGGATTCGTGCCCGCCTGCGGGCGCTGTGCTGCGGCGACTTCTACTGCCGCCACGACCGGGGACGCCAGGAGGACGAGAAGGCCGTGCCGCCACAGTGCTCAATGTCTCTCCGCCAACACTGTGCCTCGGGCACGCTGCCCATACTTCCACAGTTAGGGCCCTGTACCCTCGGACCTCCCCTTGGTCTATAAAAGGGGACGCCGAGGTAGAATAAGGGGGGCTTGGGATTCGGACAATGGAATCACTCACCAGACTTCAGCTCTGACCTCCACACTCTACACACCCCGCCACTCGATCGACCCCTTGGGTGGCAAACCCCGTGTAACACAGCTTGTACCCCCCTATACGAGCACACTTTGGGTGCGAGATAATACAAGTCATCCCCCACCGCTGGACGTAGGGCCTTCTTTGCCCGAACCAGGATAAACCTTGTGTCCATCTTGCATCATGTCTCAGAGAGGGAGCACGCGATATACAAATTTACTCGTTGGTGGTCTTGACCCTCGGGTCATAACACCGACAGTTGGCGCGCCAGGTAGGGGAAAATTGCGTGTCGATCAACTCCGAACTACTCTGTCAGATGGATCCCACCATCCCATCGTTTCCATTAGCAGCCGTCGTCTGGTTCGGTAGCCTAGGGTTCGTATCCACGAACCAGGGCGACTTCATAGTCTTTCCCTCCACTCGCGGCCTGGACATCAGCAGCTCCGGTACACCGGAGCTGGCAAGGGTCAGGCGACAGCCCCTCCGCTTGCGCCTCTGGCCTGCGATCAGGAGGAGGCGTGAGCGGCTTCGACGTGCTCGTCGTCGTGCAGATTCCGAGGCGCCGGATGCTGTTTCCCCGGCCCCAGCTGGTGACACAGTCCCCTCTCCCAGGGGACCGTAATGCCCATGCTCATGGGTCGAGGGCGGGCGCCCCTCCGAACGGGACTTTGGCTCTTCCAAGCCGTCGTCCCCGGGGGTCCTCGCGGCCTCTCCGACACACTCGACCCCATCACCACCACGTGACCCGTTCCCGTACGGGCTCCACAACTGTGCAGGACTCTATTCTGCTCTCGCGGGACTGCAGATACAGACACGTAGCGGGTCTCCAGGGACTCCGCCACGTGCGACGGCCGTTCCCGTCACCACCACTTCACTGAGCGAGCCGGGACTACCTTGTACATGGGGCACGTTGCGGCGTCACCTGGCGGAGGAGCGCAGGGGGTCCTTCCCCCACTTCTACCACGCCGACCCCGACTCGGACTCTCCCGACGAGAGTTACGACTCCTCCCGGGAGTGCTTCCACCTCGACGAGCAGGCCGACCCCCAGGACGACGTCGACGACACCGCGGCCACCGAAGAAGGGGGAGGGGCCAACGCTACACCGGCACGAGATGCCATCCCCCCAAGTCCTGATAGAGCCGATCCGCCCCCAGACGTCCAGATTGCGCAGGTCCGAGAGCTTCTCAGCAAGCTCGAGGAGGAGCACCTGCGTCTTCAGCAGCTCGAGCACGCCCTCGAGCGGGATCGAGGGCGTCCTCAGGGTGGAGGAGCTCGCGAGCGGGCCCGGGAAGTCCACCGGCAGATCGTCGAGGAGGGGGCCGTCGAACCCCGAGTCTTCAACCGCGCCAGCCAGAATGTCGTAGCGGCCGCGATGCTGCTCCGCGACATGCCGGCGCCATCGACCCCCAAGCACGGCGTATCAGGGACGAAATCCAGGGGCTTCTCCAAACTGCGGCCGTGCAGCAGGCAGAGAGCTCAGCCTCGAGGCGTCGAGGGGCTGCCTCTGAGCGACAAGCAGTGTCCCCTCGACAAAATCGAGAAGTGTCCGTCCACCAGGACAAGGCGCCCCAGGGCCAAGTCGAGCGACGACCGGTTCACGAACGCCTCGTCGATGATCGACCCCCTCGGGTGAACAATCGACGCCGGTACGGCGACGCCGGGCTCAAGGTTACAACGCTCACCGGGGTGGGCGCTACGACAGCGACGAAGACCGATGTCGGTCTCCGGAGCCACCGGGGCCCCGAGTCTTCGGTAGAACCATCCGGCGAGCCTTCCTGCCCGTCCGTTTCCGTCCACCCACCAGCCTGGTCAAGTACAACAGTGAGACCAAGCCAGAGCTCTGGCTTGCCGACTTCAGGCTGGCATGCCAGCTGGGTGGAGCCGACAATGACCACGTCATCATTCGGCAACTTCCACTGTTCCTCTCCGACACCGCTCGAAGGTGGCTCGAGGAGCTACCCCCGGACTTGATCTAGGACTGGCCCGACCTGGTCTGGATCTTCGAGGGCAACTTCAAGGGCACCTACGAGCGGCCGGGCAACCCCTGGGATCTTTGCAGCTGCAACCAGAAGCCAGGGGAGACCCTCCGTGCCTTCACCCACCGATTCTCGAAGCAGCGTACCGCACTGACCCACATCTCCGACCATGAGGTCATCACGGCGTTCATCGCCAGGACAACCTGCAAGGAGTTGGTGCGGGAGCTGGGGCGAAACACCCCCAAGACCGCCAACGAGCTCATGGACGTCATCGCCAACTACGTAGCTGGCGAAGAGGCCGTTGGCGCATTCTTCCAGATTCCCCCAGGGAAGGGGAAGGGCAAGGCGGAGGAGCCCGGGGGCTCGGACGATGGGCCCAAGAGAAACAATGGGCCCAGAAGGAACAACGACGGCAACGGCGGCCGGAAGAAGAAGAAGAAGAACCAACCGGGCCGACTCAACGTCGAGCCCAACGTCAAGCACGACGACGAGCCCGACGACCTTGTCGCTGCGGCGGACAAGAGGAAGCCTCGAGGGCCCCCTCCTGACGGGGGCGTCTTCGATAAGATGCTGAAGGAGTCTTGCCCCTATCATATGGGGCCGGCCAACCACCGCCTCGAGGACTGCCGCATGCTCCGAAAGCACTTCGTCCCTCCTGGCTTCAGGAGAGATGACGGCAAAGAAGACCCGCCCTGTGACGCCCACGTCAGGGGCGATGTAAAGAAAGGAGGCTTCCCCGAGATCCACGACTGCTACATGATCTACGGGGGACCCTCGACTCGCCTCACCACGCGCCAGCGCAAGAGGGAGCGTCGAGAAGTTTTTTCCGTTCGAGCCCAGGCTCCGCGGTACCTCGACTGGTCCCATACGCCGATCACCTTCGATCAGGATGACCACCCCGAGCACATCCCCAACGCAGGGGCTTACCCGCTCGTTGTCGGCCCGATCATCCTCAACACCCGCCTCACCAAGGTGCTCATGGATGGGGGGAGCAGCCTCAACATCATCTACGCCGAGACCCTCGACCTCCTGGGGATCCCGAGGACCATGCTCCTGCCTAGCGCGGGGGGGGGGGGTTCCATGGGATCGTCCCGGGGAAAAAGGCGCTCCCGATCGGCCGCATCAAGCTGCCGGTCTGTTTCGGCGTCCCCTCAAACTTCCGAAAGGAAGAGCTGACCTTTGAGGTGGTCGCGTGGCGAGGCACCTACCACGCCATCATCGGTAGACCGGGATACGCCAAGTTCATGGCGGTCCCGAACTATACCTACCTCAAGCTCAAGATGCCGGGGCCCTCGGGGGTCATCACCGTCGACACCTCCTACGAGCACGCATACGACTGTGACGTCGAGTGCGTGGAGAAAGTCGAGGCCCGCAAGGAGTCGGCAATCCTCGCAGCCCTTGACGACTTGTCCGGAGAGATCCCCGACCCCAAGCGACACGCTGGCAACTTCAAGCCGGCGGAAGACACGAAGACCGTCCCGCTCGACCCCGGCCTCGCGGATGGGAAGGTGCTGACGATCAGTGCCACCCTCGAGCCCAAATAGGAAGCAATGCTCGTCGACTTTCTCCGTGCGAATGCCGACGTGTTCGCATGGAGTCCCTCGGATATGCCGGGCATTCCAAGGGAGGTCGCCGAGCACTCCTTGGACATCCGAGTCGGGTCCAAACCGGTGAAGCAACGCGTGCGCCGCTTCGACGAGGAGAAGCGCAGGATCATCGGGGAGGAGGTCGACAAGCTTTTGAGGCGGATTCATCAAGGAGGTGCATCATCCGAGTGGTTAGCTAATCCGTGCTTGTAAAGAAAAAGAATGGAAGGATAGGATGTGTGTAGACTACACTAGTCTGAATAAAGTGTGTCCCAAAGTTCCTTTTCCTTTACCACGTATCGATCAAATAGTAGATTCCACTTCGGGATGCGAAACGCGTATTCCGGCTACCACCAAATAAAGATGAAAGTCCGATCAGCTCGCGACCTCCTTCATCACTCCTTTCGGCATGTGTTGCTACTCACATGCCCTTCGGCTTGCGAAACGCCGGGGCCACTACAGCGATGCATGCTCCACGTCTTCGGGAAACACATAGGGCGACCGTCGAGCCCTACGTCGATGACATCGTGGTCAAGTCAAAACAGTCAGAAACTGGTCGGAGACCTCGAAATCGCGTTTGGGTGCCTCAGGGCTAATCGCATAAAACTAATCCTGAGAAGTGTGTCTTCGGGGTCCCTCCGGCATGCTTTTAGGGTACATAGTTTCCCAGCGTGCATCGAGGCCATCCCGAGAAGGTAATCGCCATCACGAGATGGGCCCGATCAACGACCTCAAGAGCGTGCAAGGGTTCTGGGTGCCTCGCCGCCCTCAGTCGCTTCATCTCGAGGCTCGGAGAAAAGGCCCTACCCCTTTACCGCCTCCTGAAGAAGACGGAACACTTCGCGTGGATTTGCCGAAGCCGAGGAGTCTCTCTCGAGGCTCAAGGCCTTGCTCACCTCGCCCCCGGTCTTGGTACCTCCGAGTCCGGCCGAGCCCCTCCTGCTCTATGTCGCAGCAACTACCCAGGTAGTCAGCGCGGTCATAGTGGTCGAGAGGGAAGAGGAAGGACACGCCCTGCCGGTTCAGAGGCCTGTCTACTTCGTGAGCGAGGTCCTTTCCGAGACCAAGATAAGGTACCCCCACATCCAGAAGCTGCTGTACACGATCGTCCTCACTCGGCGTAAGCTCAAGCACTATTTCCTGGGCCACCCAGTCACTGTGGTTTCATCTTTCCCCCTCGGAGAGATAATCCAGAACCGGGAGGCATCGGGAAGGATCGCCAAGTGGTCCGCCGAGCTCATGGGGGAGACCCTCTCCTACGCCCCTCGGAAGGCTATCAAGTCTCAGGTACTGGCAGATTTTGTTGCAGAATGGATCGACACCCAACTACCCCCAGCGCAAGTTCAGAGCGAGCTTTGGACCATGTACTTCGACGGATCGTTGATGAAGACGGGAGCAGGCGCCGGATTGCTGTTCATATCACCCTCAGGGGTCCATATGCGCTATGTCATCCACCTCCACTTCCCCGCCTCCAACAACGTCGCCGAGTACGAGGCCCTCGTCAGCGGCCTGCGCATCGCCATCGAGCTCACGGTTCGACGCCTCGACGTGCGAGGGGACTCTCATTTGGTGATCGACCAAGTGATGAAAGATTCGAGTTGCCATGACCCTAAGATGGAAGCCTACTGCAAGGAGGTCCGAAAACTCGAGGACAAGTTCTACGGCCTCGAGCTCAACCACGTCGCCCGTCGGTACAACGAAGCTACCGACGAGCTGGCCAAAATCGCGTCTACTCGAGGCACGGTCCCCCCCGACATCTTCTTGAGGGATCTGCACACGCCGTCCGTCGACCTGGACGCGGGGGCCCCTCCCTCGAGCAAGGGGTCGACCCACCCCCCTCGACCGATCCCCCCTTGAGCGGGGGAGAGGTCATGGAGATCGACGGGGCCGTCGCAGCGCCGACCCCTCCGACGGATTGGCGCGCGCCTTACCTCGAGTACCTGATGCGAGGCGAACTCCCGGAAGACCGCACGGAAGCCCATCGTGTAGCTCGACGTGCCAAAACCTACATCCTATACGGGGATGGCCGCAAACTATATCGACGAAGCCCGTCGGGTGTACTTCAACGCTGCCTCACCCTCGAGGAAGGGAGGGCATTGCTGAAGGATCTACACTCGGGGGCTTGTGGCCACCACGCGGCGCCGAGAACACTGGTAGGAAGTGCCTTTCGACAGGGCTTCTACTGGCCGACGGCCGTCAACGACGCCACCAAACTCGTTCGATCCTGCCAGGGATGCCAATTCTACGCCAGGCAGACCCACCTACCCGCCCAAGCTCTTCAGATGATACCCATAACTTGGTTGTTCGCAGTATGGGGGCTCGACATGGTCGCCCCCTGAAAAGAACCAAGGGTGGGCACACTCACCTTCTTGTGGCTATCGACAAGTTCTCGAAGTGGATCGAGGCTCGACCCATCACCAATATCCAGTCTCGACAAGCCGTCCTGTTCTTCACCGACATCATCCACCGCTTTGGGGTCCCCAACGTCATCATCACCGACAACGGCACGCAGTTCACCGGCCAAAAGTTCCTGGACTTCTGTGACCATCACCACATCAGGGTGAATTGGTCCGCAGTTTCCCACCCTCGAACTAACGGTCAGGTCGAGCGTGCCAATGGTATGGTTTTGCAGGGCCTCAAGCCAAGGATCTTCGATCGGTTGAACAGGCATGGCAGGAGATGGATCGATGAGCTGCCCGCTGTGCTATGGAGTCTTCGAACAACACCAAGTCGAGCCACGGGGTTCTCTCCGTTCTTCCTGGTCTATGGGTCTGAGGCCGTCCTCCCCACTGACCTCGAGTACGGGTCCCCTCGACTGAAAGCTTACAGCGAGCAAGCCAACACAGTAGCCCGAGAGGACTCCCTCGACCAGCTCGAGGAAGCCTGAGACATGGCACTCTTCAAGTCGGCACGGTACCAGCAGACGCTGCGGCGCTACCACGACAAAAACGTGCGCAAAAGGGACCTCAACGTCGGCGACCTCGTTCTGCGCCGTCGACAAAGCAACAAGGGGCGTCACAAGTTGACACCACCTTGGGAGGGACCCTTCATCGTGGCAGAAGTGCTGAAGCCCGACACTTACAAATTGAAGAACGAGAAGGGCGAGATCTTCACCAACGCGTGGAACATCGAACAGCTACGTTGCTTCTATCCCTGAGGCCCCAGGGCCTTGTACATTTTCGCATTTATGTACAAATCCTCGAATGAATAAAATGTTCTCGAAACACATTTCACTTTCGTTTGTAGCTCGAAGGTAGCCTCGACTTTGCCCCGACAAAGTCGAGCTCCCCTCAGGGGCTGACAGGAGGGCACCCCCCTCCTAAGTCCCCGAAAAACTCGAACGTTTTTTCGAAACTCGACTCTCCCTCTCGTTCTTTCCCTCGAGTACGCTTCAAAACTAAGTAAAGGCGCCTTGAACTCCCTAAGGGTCGAGGGTGTCGTCGAGCCAGGGACCCACCTACGCCCCAGGGCTACGGTATCCCCGCATGCCACCCCCCTTCTAGGGATACGAGCGTGCGTCGAACACTTAGTTCACAAGCGTCGACTCAGGCGAAGAAAAGCAGAAAGAGCTTGAGAAGTAGAAATAACGAGATGCACCCGTCTACAGCACTAAGGTAGCCTCGACTTTGCCCCAGCAAAGTCGAGCCTCCCTCGGGGGCTAACAGGGGGGCACGCCCCTCCTAAGTCCCCGAAAAACTCGAACGTTTTTTCGAAACTCGACTCTCCCTCTCGTTCTTTCCCTCGAGTACGCTTCATAACTAAGCAAAGGCGCCTCGAACTCCCTAAGGGTCGCGGGTGTCGTCGAGCCAGGGACTCACCTACGCCCCAGGGCTACGGTATCCCCGCTCGCCACCCCCCTTCCAGGGATACGAGCGTGCGTCGAACACTTAGTTCACAAGCGTCGACTTAGGCAAATAAAAGCAGGGAGAGCTCGAAAAAACAAAAATAACTATGTGCATCTCGATCAAAATGCTTTATACACAAAAAGCCCTCAGGGGCTCAGCATTGTATTAGTACAAGGGCCTAACTATTACATGGACCTTCTTGTCCAGATGTGGCTCGCAGGCCCGGGACTACTCGTCGACACCTTCCGAGGGCTACTCGATGGCATCTCCGTCCACCGAGGGGATCACCTCGGGCTCGAAGAGTTTCGCCAGCTGGCCTCCAGGAACCTCTGCGTGATCCATCAACTCCTGGCACTTCGCGTCGTTCTCCTCCTTGGTCAGCCTCGGGTCGGTGGCGAACCCGTCGACAACGAGGTTGAGGTCTACGTCGTAGAGCGAGTTGACGACCGCGAGGGCCCGCTTCACGCCCACATGCAGGGCGGCATGGATGTTCTCCATCACCCCCCGCGTCATGGAGTAGAAGCGGCGTAGCAAGGAGTCCCCTCGAGCATCCCCCTCGACCTCCGGCTCCGGCTTGACCGAGAGGTCATTGCAGAAAGTGTTGATGGCGTCCGCGAGCTTCGCGTTGAGGTTCGCCTCCATCCCAAGGAGGCCCTGGAGGCTGTTCAGGTCCTCGTGGGCACGGGCCTTATCCTCTGCGAGCTCTGCCAAAACAAGCATGCAACACGATCAAACCCAAAAGAACAGGAAGAGGGTCGAGGCAGGACAGATTCTGCAACACTCTCGAAACACCCACCTTGGGCATGCGCGTCCAGGGTGGCGTAGGCCTGATCGGTCTCCTTGAGCTGGCGGCGGATGTCGACAAGGTCGGAGGCCTGACCCCTGATCTTGGCCTCGAGGCCCTCGATGGTTTTTCCCGCGTCATCGAGGGCCCTCTTCTGGTTCATCGCCACCACGCCCAGGGAGGTCGCGTGGGTCCGGGCCCTCTCCTCCGAGGCGACCAGCGCGTCGCGCTCGCGGGAGACGGCGTCGAGGTCTCCCTGGAGCCCTCGGATACTCTCGCTCGCCCGGGCCAGCTCCTCCTTCAGCCGGGCCTCCTCCTCCTCGGCCTTGCGCTTGGCCTCGAGGGTAGCGTCCCGCTCCTGCCCGACGGTGACGGAGGACTGAACGGCGAGGTCGAGCTTCGTCTGCGTCGTCTGCAAGGTCCCCCAGGCTTCCTTCTGAATGGCCTCATAGCCGGCCCTCGCGTGGGCGACCTTGGATTCGGCATCCTCCCGGACGGCTACCACCTCAGCCCTCGCTCGGGCGGCCTCATCTTCCGCCCTATTCAGCAAGGTGCGAAGGGTCAAGAGTTGTCCCTGTACCCGGAGAATGTACTGGGACTTCTCGTAAGACCTCACCCGCAGCGACTGACGACGATAAAAGGAAAACTGTCAGCAAACAGTGATCGGATATTCCAAGTAAAATCTAAGGGAGAGCGAAACCCACCTCCATCCCCTGGCGTATGTCCTCGGCGGCAACCTCCGCGGCAAGGCGCACCGAGTGCTCGAACCAGGTCCGATACTCCTCGACGTGCTCCCACCATCGGAGCTCGGCCTGGTCGTCAAGCGTGAGGAAGAGCCGCTCGGGGTCTTGAGGGTCCGCCAGTTTGAGAACCTCCTGGCCCCAGGCCACGCTGCGGGCGGCGATCCTCTCCTTCGACCGTCCGCATGACGCCCTGGCGCACGGCGGCAGGACCCCCGCGCCGGTCGACCTCCTCTCGCCAAGCAAGGAGGGGCGAGAACCCCTCCGCCTACCCTCTCCTGTCCTCTGGGCCGCCCCACGAGGACGTCGATGGCCCCGCCAAGCCGTCGCCACCAGGAGAAGACGACCCCGGCCAGTAGAACGGCCCTGCGCGGTGAAAGACTCAAAGAAATTAGTACTCAACAATGCAAACCCGTTGCGTCTCGAGTAAGTCGAAGCACGGCTTACCTCGAAATGACGACCCCCCAGCCTCGAGGGGAAGCCAAGCCGCCCCCGTTTCTGCCCGAGGAACCACGACGGTGGTCGTCCCCGTCGAGCCCACCAGCTCGGCTACATCTCGTCCACCTCGGCGGGGGTGGACTCCATCAACATCCCGCCCTGCGCCGGTGCGGGTGTTGCGTCGGGCCGCTCGACCCGACCTTCCTCCTCGAGCCCCGGTGTCGACGAAGGGCCCTCGGGTGCGTCGGCAGTCGTGCCCTCACGCTCGAGCCGGAGTCGAGCCTCCAGCGCAGCTAGGCCCTCGGGCCAACGCCCCGGCGTTGGGTGAGCCGGAGCCTCCCCCTCGTTCACAGGGGCCTGGGGCCTGACTACCTCCACCACCTCGGCCGCAACCACCGTCGACAAAGGCCCTGCGCCCCCAGGGGCGCCGGGTGCGGCTCCTTCCGATGGCCGCGCAGGCGTCGTGACCATCGCTTCTGTGACGCCCACCTCCTCGGCCGCGACCACCGTCGGCGGAAGCCCCACGCCCCCCGGGGCGCCAGGTGCGACTTCTTCCGACGACCGCGCGAGCGCCACGACCGTCACTTCGGCGGCCACCACCGGCGGGCTCGCCCCCTCCGCCGTCTGAACGGACGCCGAGCCCCCTGCGCCTTCCCCCGCTCCATCGCCTCCTGGGCCGTGGCTGCCCATGCCGCCTCGGGGGTGAGCGTCGAAGGGGGCGGAGCGGCAGGACCGACCTCGGTGGCTGCTTGGGCCGCAGCCCCCGACTTCAACTTTTTGGCAAGGGCGAAGGGCACGGCTCCCTGCGGGCGCTTCGACCTGAAAAATAAACCCGTGTGCAACGATAAGCACGGGTCATTATCGACAAAAAGAAAAATACAGACAACGTCCATGAAAGCGACTTACCCCTTCGGAGCCCGGCGCTTCGGCTCGGTGACCGTCGGGCTGGTCGAACCCTTGAGCACCACCGCCCGGGGGGCGGGGTCGAGGCGGCTCTCGGCCCCGTCTCCCGGGCAGGGGCCGGCGGCGCCACCATCGTCCCCTTGCTGGTCCCCACCTGCGCCGACGGGCCCGGCGCCCGTGCGCTCGACGTAGCAGGCGTTGGGGGCTCGCCCGATCGACCCCCCGATGGGGATCGCGATGCCCGCGCGCGCGTCTGCCGCGGCACTTCTTCCTGCGAAGCCGCGGGGCGCTCCCCCCGTGGCCCAACCTCGACGGTAGGGGCCGACCCGAGGTCGACCCCTCCCCTCCACCGGTTGCAACGGCCGCCTGTTCAGGCGTCGTCCCCTCCCCCTCCACATCGCTCCAGTTCACCTCCTCCTCGTCCTCATCCTCCTCGTCCTCCTCCTCCGAGGGTGACAACTCCTCGTCAAGGCCTTCCCGCCTCTGATGGGCCCGGCGCTGCTCTCTCAACTCTCTCTCCCGGGCCCTCTTGGACGTGGCCTTCTTGGCTTTGTCCTTGTCGGCCTTCTGCTTCTCCGCATGGAGGCGCCTCGCCTGCTTCGCGGCCCGGTCCTCCTTCACCGGCGGGGGCGAGGGTCGGAAGGACACATTCCCTGCGGAACGCGAGGCAGTCAGAACACGGGCAAAGAGGACGGAAAGGGCGAGCGCGAGGACTCTAACCAGAGGAGAGGACCTTACCAGCTCAAAGAAGCACTCGTCCGGCTTCATGGGGATCTTCGTGATGTTCTTGGCGTCGAACGACCCCGCGAAGAAGCGGCGGACGTGGCGGACCACCCTATCCGGGGCCAGTTCTTCTTCGGCGAAGCGACAGCCCGAGAGATCGACCCCCGGACCCATCTCGTCGATGCGGAGGGGTCGAGCCATCAGTGGCACGACCCGCCGCCGGTGGAACGCCGACGCGACGATCTCCGCCGTGAGCCCCTCCTTCTTTAGGCGCCCGAGCGCGTCCAGATGGCCTTCGAGGCGGTCCTGCTTGTTCGTCGGGACGTCATATCCCTAGCAGTCGGGCTGGGCGTCGAGTGTCCTCCTGGTGTACGCCGGGAGCAGATCGTCGTCGTTCCTCAGGTAGAACCACCTGGAGTGCCATCCGGAGTGGCTCGAGGACAACTTCGGCCGCTTGACGGAGATGCAGCAACACCCGGCCCTGACCACCCTGCGGGTACCCTTGCCGAGCGATGCATCGAAGATGTCCGCCTTGAAGATGTGGAGCCACAGCTCCCAATGGGGCTCGATCTCAAGGTAGCCTTCACACACCGTGGCGAAGACCGCCACCTGGCATACGCCATTGGGGGTGAGGTGCTGGAGCTCCACGCCGTAATAGTGGAGAAGCGCGCGCAGAAAGCGGCTGGGCGGGGCGCCTAGTCCCGCCTGGTGGAAAATCTCGAACGACACCACATACCCCTCCGGCGGGTTGGGCTCGGCGTGGTCCGGCGGCGGAAGCAGCCACTCCGGCCTCTCCGCCGTGGTAGCAGGCCGGAGAAGGCCACTCTCCACCAACCCCGTTAGGTGCGAGGCGGTCACCAAGGAGGCGGGCCAGTCATCGGGGCCGACGAGGTCGAACTTGGCCATGGGGACGGTGGTTTGCTCGGACTTAGGGGCAGACGGTACGTTCCCTATCTCTCTCTCTCGCTTGCGCAGAGTTCCGGCTGGCGGGATGCCTAAGGCAGTAAGGGGGAGAAAGAGGCAAGGAAGACGAAGGCAAGGAGGCCAGGAAGGCAAGTGTGCGGAAAGAACACCCGACTCCTCACCTTCGCTACTTATACGTGGGAGGCCAACGGACGGATCCGACAGACATGCAAGAGAATCTCCGCATTTAATTCGCATGTACTCCCTTCCTCGTATTCCTCCAGGATAAGGCGTTCTGTCCCATCATCGGGCTCCGCGCCGCATTCCGCCCTGCAACCGCCACTGTTGCGCCGAACGGACATCGCCTAAAAAGGCGCGCGGCCGAAAAGTCATCTTCGAGGGTAAGGAATCTTGAGGCAGCGAGAGCTGGCCCTCGAAAGAGGGTTCGACAGCTACCCTCGAGTACCCGAGGCCAGAAATGACCTCGGGTTAGGACCTCGGTCCACCCCCAAAATCTCGAGGGGACAAAGGCGGCCTACGAACAGGCTCGATAGGCCCCCTCGAGTACCCGAGGCCTGACGGGGCCTCGGGTCGTCGACTCCGTTTCATTCCACGGCCTCGAAGGGATAAAGGCTGGTCCGTCCGTGGGTTCGACAGCCTCCCTCGAGAGCTCCGGCACAGGTATGTCCCCAAGTTCAATACAACAACCACCTGCTTTTCCCCTCAGCGGTCCACAAGGCAGGACTCCTCCTGAGGATAGCGTCGGATGACGAACCATCCGTCAAATCTTGAGGGAGCGAAGGCTGGCCCTTACATAGGGTTCGACAGCCGCCCTCGAGTACCTGAGGTCAGGAAGGACCCATGGTTAACGGACTCCGTTCCACCCCCAAATCTTGAGGGAGCGAAGGCTGGCTCCACGAACGGAGTTCGACATCCGCCCTCGAGTACGCGAGTCAGGGATGTCCCGGTGGCTCGAGAACGAACTCTCGAGGCTCCCTGGGACATATCCGAGGCATACCTAGGAACACCCAAGGATCCCTACGCTGGGAGGCATCGAGCCACCAACTCCTATCGAATGGGGTTGGCACCTTGGTGATCCACATGGTCATGCTTAATAAGCCGTACGGCTTGCTTAACAATGAGAACGCCTCCGGGCCACTAGTCGACCCCTATCGAACGGGGCACGAGTTCTCACTCGGATTTTTACCCGTACAGGGCACCATTTCTAATGGACTCATGCCCGAGAACAGCTCACCGAGGACTTCGGGCTCGTCCTAACGAGGATAGCACGATGCTCTTCACCCTACAATCCGAAGAAAGGATCCGTGGGAAGGACGCTATGAGGTAGTGAAGGCCTAGCCATTCGAGGGCTCGAGGGCCGACTACGCACGACACCCCTCGACGAAAGAGGGTCGAAAAACTCGTAACCTGGCAGACGGAGTCGACCTCTCGGGCGGGGCGCTCCGACTCCAGTTGTGCTCGAGGGAGCGAAGGCTGGCCCTCGGTAGGGTTCGACAGCCGCCCTCGAACACTTCTCTTTTCAGGGAAAGGAATGGAATCGACCCCTCGACAGGGTGCCACGCCTCCAGGTATCCTTAAAAAACCCCTCGATACAACATATTATAGCCCCCAGAGGAGTTCTTAATCACTCCTCTGGGGCCTCGGGGGCTACCCCCGCGGGGTGCGCTCGCGCGCACCCCACGGAGAATCGGACTTCTCACTAACCCTGCAGGCCAAGGACAAACCTCCGGGCAATCCTTACTCCCTCCGAGAAAACGCGTATCATAGCCCCCATAGGAGTTCTAAATCACTCCTCTGGGGCCTCGGGGGCTACTGTCGGGTACGAAGGTAAGGGGTACCCTAAACCCTTCGATAAATTAACGCTAAACATAGCAACTATTTTTAAGGCAGGGATCAGTCCACTGCTCAGTAAGGCATGGCCCATCGCTCGAGGGCCCCCTCTACACCAGCTGTGGCGACGATTCACGGTCGGCCCCACCTCGACGTCAAGAGACGGACCGAGGGTCGGACGAACGACCCTCGGGCGTCCTACCTCGACAATAAATGACGGACCGAGGGGACGAGCGAACGACCCTCGGCTCCTACATCGACGAACGAAGGACGGACGAGGGGTCGAACGAACGAGCCCCCGACCTCTACCTCGACCTCTCTGACCTCGTCTCTGCTCCGACCCCGTCGGTGCTCCGACCTCTACCTCGACAGGGGTCGAACGGACGACCCCCGGCGAGAGGCTCGATTAACCCAACTGCTCCCGGCATGGGTTAAAGTGAAACCACCTAATGACATGGGCGCCCGCGTCCGCTGTCAAATCCACCAACTCCCCGTCAAGTCCCCGATTCCTGTCAACTGTGCCGCCACTGTCGCCATACGCGAGTACGGACTCCAGCAGTACCCCTCGGAAAGTGAACAGTGCGACCCTCGACGACGAATTCGGGAATGCTACAGAGCCACGCAGGGCTCGACCCCTCCCTCGACCGGGGGGCTCGACCCCTCTCTCCCTCCAACAACTCCAGTATGGGGACCGTCCCATCCGCCCCGTCCCGCTTCAGCCGTGGGATTCGTGCCCGCCTGCGGGCGCTGTGCTGCGGCGACTTCTACTGCCGCCACGACCGGGGACGCCAGGAGGACGGGAAGGCCGTGCCGCCACAGTGCTCAATGTCTCTCCGCCAACACTGTGCCTCGGGCACGCTGCCCATACTTCCACAGTTAGGGCCCTGTACCCTCGGACCTCCCCTTGGTCTATAAAAGGGGACACCGAGGTAGAATAAGGGGGGCTTGGGATTCGGACAATGGAATCACTCACCAGACTTCAGCTCTGACCTCCACACTCTACACACCCCGCCACTCGATCGACTCCTTGGGTGGCAAACCCCGTGTAACACAGCTTGTACCCCCCCTGTACGAGCACGCTTTGGGTGCGAGATAATACAAGTCATCCCCCACCGCTGGACGTAGGGCCTTCTTTGCCCGAACCAGGATAAACCTTGTGTCCATCTTGCATCACGTCTGAGAGAGGGAGCACGCGATATACAAATTTACTCGTTGGTGGTCTTGACCCCCGGGTCATAACACCGACAGAATGCTTACTGCAGGGCAGTCTACAGAAGAACCTACAAGCATTGCTCAAGCTCTTGGTGATGCTCGCTGGCATAAAGCTATGGAATTGGAATATCAAGCCCTTGCTAGGAATCAGACTTGGCATCTAGTCCCACGACCCAGAAATAAGAACATCATTGGTTGCAAATGGGTCTACAAGGTGAAGAGGAAATCAGATGGGTCTATTGATCGACACAAGGCACGGTTGGTTGCAAAGGGCTATAAGCAAAGGTATGGGATAGACTATGAGGACACGTTTAGTCCCGTAGTCAAAGCTGCCACAATCTGTCTCATTCTTTCACTTGTTGTATCAAAGGATTGGTCATTAAGGCAACTTGACGTACAAAATGCCTTTCTCCATGGTGACTTAGAAGAAGAGGTCTATATGAGTCAACCACCGGGTTATGTTGACAAGGAGCATCCTAGCTATGTATGCAAGCTTGATAAAGCTCTTTATGGACTCAAACAAGCTCCTCGAGCTTGGTATTGAAAGTTGAGTGGTAAGTTACAATCTCTTGGTTTTATTCCCTCCAAAGCAGATACATCATTGTTCTATTACAAGAAAGGAAAGTATACTATTTTCGTCCTAGTCTACGTTGATGACATTATAGTGGCTAGTTCTTCTCAAGAAGCAATCAATAGTCTGCTTGTTGATCTTCAACGGGAGTTTGCCTTGAAAGACTTGGGTGAGTTACATTATTTGTTGGGCATAGAAGTAAACCGAAGCAAAGAAGGGTTGCTGATGTCACAGGAAAAATATGCCAATGATGTGTTGAAGCGATCGGGGATGGACAAGAGCAAACCGATAGACACACCAATGTCAAGTGTGGAAAAACTGAGTATAGAATCTGGTGATAGCCTTGGACCTGATGATTCGACAAAATATAGAAGCATTGTCGGTGCACTCCAGTATCTCACCTTGACACGTCCTGATATATCATTTGTTGTGAATAAGGTTTGTCAATTCTTACACGCACCAAGAATGGTTCATTGGAGTGCAGTGAAAAGAATTTTGCGCTATGTGCGTGGAACAACTAGTTTTGGGTTGAAAATAAATAAGTCTACCTCAATGATGGTTAGTGCATTCTCTGATGCAGACTGGGCAGGATGTGTAGATGATAGAAGATCTACAGGAGGATTTGCAGTATATCTTGGAGACAACTTGGTTTCATGGTCAGCAAGAAAACAAGCAACCGTCTCCCGATCTAGCACAGAAGCAGAATACAAGGCGGTAGCAAATGCAACTGCCGAAGTACTTTGGGTACAGAAGTTGCTAACTGAGTTGGGGATATCGCACCCTCCTCAGGCACGACTTTGGTGTGATAATTTAGGTGCTACCTATTTAGCTGAGAATCCCGTCTTTCATGCAAGAACAAAACATATTGAGATAGATTTTCATTTTGTTCGAGAAAGGGTGGCACAGAAATTACTTCAGATAAGGTTCATAAGTTCAGGGGATCAGATTGCCGATGGGTTTACTAAACCTTTGCCATTTGCTAAGCTGAAACAGTTTAGAGACAATCTCAACCTCAAGAGTGGTTGAGATTGAGGAGGAGTGTTAAATGGAAGGTTTAGATATGACTTAGGTAACAAGTATATGTCTTGAGATTGTTGTACAAGTAATAGCATAGATATGGTAATAGCATAGATATGGAAAGATAGATCATTGTAATCAGGTTTCCTTGTACAAGCCACGGTGTGGGCGATTCACACCATATATAACACACAACCGAGGAGCAGAGATGCATCCTCGTTAACCCTAAACTTTTACAGTCAATGGCTGCATCACCACAAGATTCTCTTTGGAATTCTCTGTTAGTAACGAACTGATAGCTACCTACCAAGAGTTCAATTCTTTTTATGGCTCGTACTGGTTGACAGGCTCAAGACTAAAACGATGCTGAGAAAAGGTATCTATATGTAGAGGATGATGTGAATTGCATATTGTGCAAAAAGGGATAGATGAGGATCTTGGTCATCTCTTCTTCACCTGCTCATTCACCAAGAGATACTCGGAGAAAATCGGCATCATATGGAAATGGAACACATACCATGTACCCGAGGTTAGCACATGTCAAGCATCCCTTTCTTCATGGAAGCGGTGTTCATCGCGGCATGAGAGATTTGGACAATCAGAAATGACAGAAGCTTCAGAAATGGCACATCTGGTTTAGGAATTTTAAAAATCAGTGCCTCCTTCAGCATTTTTGTTTTAGTGATGACTTGAGGTCATCTTTTCGTGTCTGATCAGATGCTTTTAGCTAAAATTTATAAGATCCCTTGGTTCCTTTTATTTCTTCTTTAAAATTTATAAAATGAAGTGTCGTGGAAATCTCTCCCAAAGCTTTTGCCTTAAAAAATGAACTGATGGCTACACCTTACCTCTAAATTCTTGTGCAGTGTTGTTTGAGTCTTTGCTAGCTGCTGCTCTGAACCGAAATAGATCCACACCAATTGTTTGGAGTGTGGCTCTCTTCTGAAATTTCGATACGGCCTCAATATTTCAAGCCAACTTGTAACTTTTTCAGCACAGCACATGCTAACTACGTAACTGTACTATTTTTTTCCTATGATCTTATATATGGGCTCACCTCACAGGAATCCACGAATCCACTAGACTGAACTTCACAAGTCCACGCCAATCTCCCCAACTTAAAAAGCACAAAAGGAAGACACCTTCGTGCGACCTTTGGCTTCAGCCCCCGCGTCTACCCGTGCGATAACGTAAGAAAACGGGACAGAAAGAAAGAAAAACGCCCCCCTGCGACCCCTGGCGACGGCGCCGACATGTGAACCCGGCTGCCAGCGCCGCTCCGCGCGGCGACCCGATCCCCGCCCCGCTCCGCCACCCTACCCCCGACTCCGCCACCTCCCTCCTCCCTCCTCCCTCCTCCCTCCTCCGCTGCTGCCGACGCCGCAGCCCCGCGCCGCCCCCGCCGACGCCACAGAACTACCCCGTCACGCTGTTGCCCAACCCCCGCATTCGGCTTCTCCCTCCTCCCGTTCGATCTACACGCGCCGCGGTGGACGACGAGGACGGCGGCATCGTGCGCGTCTACGGCTTCCGACGGGTGCCCGTCGCGAGGCGCCTCCGCATCTCGCTCCTCTACAAGGCGGCGGCGCCCCTTCACTTCACGCCCTTTGACGGGTTTCCAATCAATTTTTTCTTTCTCAATCGCCCACAGCACAAGAGGCCATCCCGATGTCCACGCCTCCTCCTTCTCGCGTCGTCCTGTGCCATGAGGTCACCGTGAACGCCGTGCCGCAGACCAAGGCGCTCAAGATCGGGCGTTCCCCATCCGTCGTCGTCCCCTCCGCAACGCAAGAGGCCGGTGTCTGCACGGAGGCCACCTATCGGGGGACGCCGCCTTCGCCTCCTCGCGCCACGCCGCCGAATAGGAGTTGCAGCGGCAGCGGAACTCGGCCACACGGAGCCACAACATCGCCATGGCTCGGATGGACGAGTAAGGGCCCTACAACTTCGCCTCCGCTGACAAATTTGCCCGGTGGTGGCGCTCTGCTCCGCATACACGCAGTTGGGGGCGCTGGTGCACGTCTGCACGGCTGCAGTGCTAGACTGGTGGCAACGACTGTGCCCATGTCTTCGTCGGGGCCTTCGCCGGCGACTGAAACCCATCACAGCAGGTATGCTCACCCCTTGTCTTTCCTCTATGCTGTGCGAAATTGAGCACCCAAACTCTAACTTGAGCACATATGCTCTGTTGCATCATCAACATTCCTCCTTTTAACTTCTATTCATGTGTTATTGCAGAGAACACCAGCTATGATTGTGAAAGATGACATCACTAGAGTACCTGAAATCAGGAAGTCGTTCTTTGCCCCTTCACAATTTTTGGCGTTCATGGAATGTTTGAAGGTGACACTTTTCTCATGTGACCTGAAGGAAATATGGTTAATTAGATATGATTTGTTGGATATTTGCACCGATAGTGGACCAAAAGAAAAGGTTGCGTCATTTGAGTCTTTGATGAAGTCATTTGAAAAGATGCATACTTTTCCTAAATCCTGATCCACATGACTGAGTTCTGTAATCTTATGTTGAGCATGGAAATACCTGTCTTATGGAGCTTTTTAAGTGATATATATTGTGCTCTGGTTTGGTTGACCATGCCATTTGGAAGCTGGTAAATATGTCAAAAAGTCCATTGAATTAATTTGGAAATTTCAATATTTGTATGAGTAGTACTAACCAGGATTATGCATTTGAAGTACAATATTTTTCGTAGTGTTCTGCTTGCTGGAAAAGTTTATTTTGTAGCTAGCTCTATCTGTTTTTCCTGCCATTGATTCATTCGTATTCAATTGATTTTTTCAGAAGTCAGTCATGATGGCATTCTAGGGAAAAAATTAGGAGCTTCTTAATTAGTGCCCTGCAAATAATACATACTAAACTATTTTTATTATGAGATGTGCAAATCCTACATCCTTTGAGTGCATTTGATTTTATTCGAACTTAACCATTCGAAAATACTGAGTTGCAGCATCCAATTTGACTGCTCGTCTCATATGCCTTGCAGTAGTGGTACTCATGCGATCAGTAGCGTCCATCAGAACATGAGGTCAATAGTGATAAGATGCCGCATGTCTGCTGGACACTACTGATGGCGTCCTCCGTCCACTCTTCACCATGGCAAAGTCATCCCTTCGAGAGTCCCAGTATGTGTGATCTACTTTTAATCATCACAACTCAATAATTATGTTGGCATCTATTTGAGTTCTTATGACATTTTTATATAGATATCTATATCATAAGGAGAGGATGGTGGCCTTGGATTGCCTCATGATTCTACAGGTGAGTTCGCATCCTCCCTTAAATCTGGTCGGCAGCCCATACTTCGTTCTAGATGGTCAACATGAACTAGCATCGTGATTGAAGCGTCTCCGTGGTCTGTGTTGCTCGGCTGGGTGTATATAGAACTAACAGTTCAGTGTTTCACAGATGGAGAAATATTAGTTCTGTGCATACGGGCATAGGGCAGCATTTAGCTTGGAGTTGGACTGGACATTTGCCATCCAGATTTCTAGAGTCAGCACATCTATTCTGAATTTTTTCTTATACAATCCATGTGTATATGGTCAATCCTACATTAACCATTTTATTTAATCCTTTTTGTACTCAGGCCGTTTAGTCAACAATTTTGATTGTTTTAATAGCTGCAAATTAATTTGTATGGTATTTAACTTTGTATTGTTTAAAAGGATTATAAATTAATAAGATATTATTTATAACCAGTTGTCTACGGTATAAAATCAAATAATCAAATAAAATATTATATAGTTTTTTAACAGTGTACATATTCAATCATGTTGAAACAATTCACAATTTTAATTAGGCCGTACTCTGTAAACCGTTCTGCCTCTTGAACGTGACATCCTAAATCTGTGTCATTCATTCTGTTATGTGCAGGTTTTGGCAAGCCGGAAGAAGATATTTATCATTCTGGAGTTCATTACTGGTGGCGAGTTATTTGATAAAATTGTAAGACTGCTATGGTGAACTATTAACTATCCTATTCACTCTTGACTTTTTCATGTGATCTAGGAAATAAATACCAGCTTTGATTTAAAAATCATATGCATAGTTCTTTTTTTCTCAAATTTAGTTTCTAGAATTTATCACGTGCCTCATAAGCTTTCACGGTTGTATGGACCATTTTTTGTGATTTAGCTTGTAGTTTCTGAATCTCCTTTTATCATTGCAGGTTGCACTGTGCTTTGATCCTATACAGTAAAAACATTGTGTGTGCAGAGTGTGTTTCGATCCTATACAGTAAAAACATTGTAGCAACGAACAAATATTCCAGTCAACCCAGAGACCAACTTTTTATTCCCAAGGTTGACCACATTTCCTGACAAATTTAGATGAGATCGCTCTAAATATTTTTTTTGCTGTCCTTTCCGTGTATTTATGTGGTCTTTGGCTAATCGAAACATCATATTTCAACTATGCAGGACAAAAGAAACGGAGGTTATTCAACTCAATAATTTTGGGTTCTGCAATCCAACATCATATTTCAACTATGCAGGACTGAGGAAACAAAGGTTACTCAGCTCAATAATTTTGGGTTTTGCAATCCACTGAAAACTCATTACTTTCAGGTACTTCTTTCTATTACTTGCATCTTCCTCTGTCCTGTGTTTTTAGAACAAAAGTTTGTGATTCAGACAATGGGGCTTCATGGGGTAATATGGCTTCCGCTCTCGCTCCACCTCCCGTCGCTCCCGCTCTCGTTCCACCTCCACCTCCCGGCGCCCACCCCCTCCCGTCCCCCTACACTACCAGCCGCTCGACGCTGCTTATTCCGGGCACGCCGACCACCCAATCCCCTCCCTCTCCGGCGCCTGAGGGATCCCCCATCGTTACGGCTGGGCGCTCTAAGGCCCAGCGATGGGGGGACGTTTCCCCGTCTCTTGAGCGTTCTCCCGAGGACGGTTTGCCTTCCTTCAAGGACGTCCTTCTGAGTGGCGGCGTCTTGTCCGTTCGTGGTGCCCCGCCCGTGGCTGCTGCTCCTCACGCGCCGGCCCCGTCCTCTGGTGCTACCTCGTCGACTCGTCCTGGCGCGCCGGCTCGGATCGTCCTTTGGCCGCGTGATCGGCGTGCTTCCCCCGCCAAGAAGGCCGCTCCTGACCGTGAGGGCTGGTTGACCTCGGAGAATTGGCGTACCCGCCGCGAGCGTCGCCGGCGGGAGCTCCCTCCACGACGGCCTGTACCGGAGGCGCTGCGCGGGTGCTGCTTCAATTGCCTGTCCACAACCCACAAGGCTGCGAGCTGCCGGTCCCGTCCCCGGTGCTTTGTTTGCCGCGGTCTGGGACATCTCTCTGGCGCCTGCACTTCCCGGCGTCCCGGGCCTTTCAACGCCCGCTGGCAGTTGGGTTGGCGACCAAAGGTCTCGGCCCTGACGCGGTCACTGGTCATGCGGCCGCCTGAGGACACGAGCGGCGGAAGTGGACACAGGCGCAAGCGGCGTCGTCGGCAACGTCGGAAGTGTTCTGCGACGGGTGCGGCGAATGCGGATGATGACACTGGCGAAGAAGAAGAACCTAGGCGCCCCTCCCCGGAGCCTATCGTCGAGGCTGCGCCGTCGGGTGCCGCTGTGGCTCTGCCTACCCCAAGACGTGTCCTCGACCGATCGGAACACCTTTCTCGCGGCGAGGATGCTCTGAGAAGTGCCTTGGTCATCACCTCGCTGCCGGGACGAGGGAGTGTGATTCAGAGTTCATCCGTACTGCAATTGCCCATAGGTTTGAGATCGACGAAGCTCGGCTTACCCTCCATCCCTGTGGCCCGTCCAGCTTCCTCGTGATCTTGCCTAATGACGAGCTAGCCAATGTCGTCTACAATGGAGGTCGCCCTATCGTTAATACCGCAGTCCGGCTCCATGTCATGCGCTGGACAAGGTTTCTCCGGGCCTCGGCGGCGAGTCTACCGGTGGCTGTGGAAGTGGAGCTCAAAGGCATCCCTGCTCATGCTTGGGGCATGGCCACCGCTGAGATTCTCCTTGATGAATTTTGTTGGATTGATGGAGTTCATCCTGACAATGCCAACCGTCGTGACGTATTCGGGGTGAAGGCTTGGTGCTCTGATCCTACCCTCCTCCCCTCCGAGATGTGGCTGGATATTGTGGAGCCACCTTTGGCGGACGGACATGGGGTGCGGATGCTTTCTTATCCAATTAAGGTCGCTGTCCGCATCCTTGATCGCCCTAGTTCGAGTCATGCCCGTCCTCCCTCGCCTCCCCCGAGGATGACGATCGGGAACCTCTTCGCCGGCGCCGGAATCTCGAGTTACCTTCGTCTTCTTCTCCGGCATAGACGGCGGCGCTGGGAAACTCCTCGGCTCCCGGCCAGGCTGGGCGGGCTTCGGTTCACACGCGGCTGGGCCCACGCACCCAGGCGGCGTTGGCTTGGGACCACACCTCCTTAACAGGCGGGCCTGACATTGCTGCCGGTGAGGGCTGGGCGACCGAGGCGGCTGGTTCTTCGGCAGAGGAGGAGGATGTGGCTGGTTCCGAGACACCCGAGATCGAGGTGACGAAGTCTGCGGTGTGTGGGGATGTTACTGCTATAGCGGTTTCGTTGCCTGAGGTCTCATGCACGCGTGCTGTTGAACTTATGGCGAGCGGCGATGCTGATACGCTGGTGATGGGCGAAGTAATGGCTGCTGTCGGGCGAAGTAATGGCACTACCAGGCCACAATTTGATGGGTATACTGAGGATGTGTCCTTCCCTGTTAGCCCGATTCCTGTTGATGGGCCTGTGTATGAGGCCTTCCTGGATGATGGGCTGCAAAACAGGGATGAAGGTGCTGCACCACGAGTTTCTCGTCTGGATGTGCCTGAGGCAGAACAGCCTATGCATCAGGAACCACGAGAAATGCGAAAGGAAGCCACTGTTTCGAGATCGCCGAGATTTTTCTCCAAGGTTTACTGTCGAAGGCGGCGGCAGGTCAAGTCCTCCAGCAACCTACCTGCCCCCTCAACATGTTCTCCTCGACACGCAGGCAAGGAATTCATCAAGCGACTCAGCAAGAATACGAGCAAAATCCTCCCAACCCCTTGTATATCTAGAAGGAAACAACAACGTCTACCACCGGGAGCTCCTCGTCGCAGTCGTCGTATTGCGGGCATTAGAGCTGAATCTCCAAGACAGTCTGCCCCCTCTCGTTTCAAGAAGCGGGTCATGAGATCGCTGGACATCATTGGTGAACAGGAGGGTATTGATGATCAGGCCATTGATGAATACACCAAATTCTTCACCCAACCTCTCTCGGCCTCTCATATCCAAGCACTGGCAGCTCTGTTCGGATGGAGAGTTCCTGATGAGGGAGCTCTGATGACCTGATTATGGTCTTCCTCTTTGGTCGTTTGTCACCATTATCAAGATGAATCACTCCAAAATTGTAACCTGGAATGTACGCGGCCTCAATTCTGTAGCACGCCAGAGCTCTGTTCGCACCTTTGTTGATGCTGTCAGAGCAGACATTGTCTATCTCCAAGAGACAAAAATGGAGCAAGTATCACGGCGAACCCTGCTTTCCTCACTTGGGTCTGATTTCGATCATTCTTTAGTGCTGCCATCTGTTGGTGCAAGTGGTGGTCTTCTGGTAGCATGGCGCTATGCTCTTGGACCTGCTATTGCAACTAGAGTCGATGCCCATAGTGTGTCAATTCAGTTTAGATCTTTAAGTGGTCAGGCCTGGTGGCTCACATGTGTTTATGGACCGCAAGGCAATGACAATAAAATCTTGTTTCTTCAGGAACTAAGAGATATTCGTGCTGCTTGCCTTGGACCGTGGGTGATACTTGGAGACTTTAATCTCATTTACAGAGATGAAGATAAGAATAACAGTAACCTTAACCCTGGTATGATGGGAAGATTTAGAAGGCTGATCAATGATTTGTCCTTGAAAGAATTACCTCTTCATGGCCGTAAATTTACATGGTCCAATTTGCAAGATTCACCAACACTGGTTAAGCTTGATAGAGTCCTGTGCTCTGTTGATTGGGAACAGCTCTTCTCTGACTGCCTCCTGCAAAGTGCGGCATCTGAAGATTCGGATCATTGTCCTCTGGTCCTTGGGCTAACATATTGTAAAGCTGGGAAACCTAGGTTCCATTTTGAATCTTTTTGGCCCAAACAGGATGATTTTCAGGGTGTGGTTGAGACAGCTTGGAATGTTGTTCCTGCTGTTTCCTGCCCCTTTGAGACCCTGTCAAGAAAATTCAAAGCAACTGCCAAGGGACTACAGAGTTGGAGTCAAAAAAATATTGGACATGTCAGTACTCAGCTTGGACTAGCAAGAGAAATCTTACATATGCTAGAGATTGGCCAGGATATCAGAGTTCTGTCATCTAGTGAGAAATGGTTGTATAATCAATTAAAGAAACACTCCTTGGTCTTATCCTCTCTACAACGAACAATTGCAAAATGTCGCTCTCGGATTAATTGGCTTAGTGATGGGGATGCCAACACTACCCTATTTCACCTTCATGCCCGACACCGTAAGAACAAGAATTTCATTGCTCAGCTGATTCATGAAGACCAAGTGATCACTGATCATGACGGCAAGGCAGCAGCAATCTATAACTTCTACAATGATCTGATTGGGACTAGTGTGGATAGAAACCAGACAATTAATCTTGATGAGCTAAACATCACAGCCCATGAGCTTGGGCAACTTGATGCTCCTTTCTCTGAGGATGAAGTGGGGAGAACTGTCCTCCAACTGCCGAGCAACAAAGCGCCAGGACCTGATGGGTTCACAGGTCAATTTTATAACACTTGCTGGCCAATTATAAAGCAAGACATCATGATCGCTGTTTCTGCCATTGGAAGCAGAAAGTTCAGAAACCTGGAAACCCTGAATACAGCTTATATTACCTTGCTGCCCAAAAGGGATGATGCAAGGAGTGTCAAGGATTTTCGGCCTATAAGTCTAGTGCATAGCTTCGCTAAATTGATCACAAAAATCCTTGCAAATAGGCTGGCCTCTCATCTTGGTCAGTTGGTTTCTACTAGTCAAAGTGCCTTCATAAAAAAGAGATTCATCCAGGATAACTTCATGCTTATCCAGCAGATGGCAAGGTTTCTCCACCAGCAGAAGCAGCCCCGAATTCTCCTTAAACTGGATATAATGAAAGCTTTTGACTCTGTGTCCTGGCCTTTCCTTGTGGAAGTCATGAGGAAGAAGGGTTTTGGTATCATTTGGTGTGACATAATCTGTGGACTTCTAGCATCTTCATCAACACAGGTGACACTAAATGGGGTCCCTGGTCAGGTGATTTCTCACAAGCGAGGACTTCGACAAGGCGATCCGTTATCCCCCATGCTCTTTATTTTGGTAATGGATGTACTTGCTCATTTAGTGGATAAGGCCTCAGCTGAGGGTCTTCTGCAGCCCCTTGCAACTAGGTGTCTGTCCCATCGTATCTCATTGTACGCAGATGATGTGGTTCTATTTCTTCGGCCCACCTCTAGTGACATCAGTTTGATCCTTGACATTCTGCAACTTTTTGGGGAAGCCTCTGGACTTAAAACCAATTTACAAAAAAGCAATGCTTTTCCCATCCAATGTTCAGAGACAGATATTATGATGCTGCATAATAGCCTGCCATGTGAAATTCTGGATTTCCCATGCAAGTATCTTGGTATACCTCTGTCTTTGCATAAATTAACTAGAGCACAAATCCAGCCGTTAATTGACAGAATTGCAGATTTGCTTCCTGGTTGGAAAGCAGATTTGCTCTCTTGAGTTGGAAGAAGAATTCTGGTCCAGTTTGTACTCACCTCAACTTTGGTCTATTTGGCAATGGCCCTAGACCTTCCAGCATGGGCCCTCAAGGCAATAGGTAAAATAAGAAGGGGATTTCTCTGGAGGGGGCGCAAAGATGTGAAAGGGGGACATTGTCTTGTGACATGGCCCAAGGTTTGCCGACCACGAGAGCTTGGAGGGCTTGGAATATCGGATTTGCAAAGGTTGGGCAGGGCACTTAGAATGAGATGGATGTGGCTACAGAAGACTGAGCCCAACAAACCATGGTCCATCTTTCCTGTACAGGTTCATCATTCAGTTCGAGCTCTCTTCGCCGCGGCAATCACTTCAGAAGTGGGTGATGGTGCTCGCACATTATTTTGGAAAGACAGATGGATTAATGGACAATGTGTGGCTGACCTCGCTCCACAAATCTTTGGCACCGTTAGCAAGAGACGAGCCAATAAGAGGACTGTGCTGGAAGCCCTCACTAACCATCGCTGGATTGCTGATATCCAAGGAACTCACACTGTGGGAATCATCACCGAATTTTTTGAGCTATGGGACATCTTCTCGGAGGTAATTCTACAGCCTGGGGTGGAAGATACTCATATCTGGCGCCTCTCAGCATCAGGCCAATACTCGGCAAAATCTGCATATAAGAGTTTCTTCATTGGTTCCATTGAATTCGGACCTTGGAAGCGTATTTGGAAAACTTGGGCCCCAGGTAAATGCCACTTCTTTATGTGGTTAGTTGCACATAACAAGTGTTGGACAGCAGATAGGCTTTCTCGTCGAGGTCTCCCGCATCCTGCTAGCTGCCCCCATTGTGATCAAGAAGAAGAGACTATCAATCATCTGTTAATGTCGTGTGTGTTTGCACAAGAATTCTGGTTTGCCTTGCTAAGGAGAGTGGGTCTGCAGGCCCTTTCGCCACAACATGATGAACCCTCCTTTGATGAGTGGTGGGCCAAAGCAGAGTCCAGAACGGATGGTTCGCACAAAAAGGAGCTCAACTCGCTCATCATCCTTGGGGCATGGACAATTTGGAATCATCGCAACCGATGTGTTTTTGATGGCTATCCTCCTAGTTTGGCAGGCGCCTTGTTGGTTGCAATCGAGGAACAGCATTATTGCAAAGGCTCGAGAAGCTTTCTCTTCTCTTGAGTCTGATGATAGACAGTAGGACCATTGTGTGGAGGTGTATTTGGTCTGTTACTTAGAAAGTGGTGCGTGTGTTAAGTGTGTGGGTGTTTTCTATAAGGGCTCTTGCCCCTTTTCTCTTCTTAATACAAAGATACGCAGCTCTCCTGCGTGTTCGATAAAAAAAAAGCAAGTAATCACTGACTTTGATCACTAATTTTTTTATGACTTGTGTGTCCATGGTGGCTTCATGAGCAAGAGGAGGAAGCTAAGCACTCCCAGAGTTTGCCGCAATCATTGACTACCAAAGAGTTGAGGATTGGGGTGGTGACCAGTGAACCTCTGATGTGGCTCTGCGTCCTTTTGCTCTTACTGGTGCTGATTGGGGTGCTGCTCCTGGTATATAATGTTACTTGATTATTTTAGAATTCCCTCATCTTCTTTTGTATTAACTTCTTCAGCCACGCATGTTGTGTTCATATTAAAACTATAACACTGACAATGGCAAGGAGGGGAGCATCGTCAAAAATATGTGTAATGTTTTCAATATATTAGTTTATTCATGGCTGGTATTTCTTCTAGCACCATTTCCTTTGTCATGATTGGTTATAGTGGGTTGGCACACAATTTTTGAGTCTATTATTACTTGTTTTTGAACTTTTAAGGAAGACCATTATTTCCTTAACGATTATCTCGGCTGACATTGACAAGTGGTAATGTTTGCTCAACCTTTCTCTAATCCTTCTGTTTTGCAGATCTCCATGAAACGTGCTGCATAGCGAAATGTGTGTAGTCAGATGCGTCAAATTCGATAGACAATGTAAGTTGCTCGTGGCGATAGCTTATTCCTAAGGACTGCTATCCATCGGCTGTCGTCTTTCCATCCTGCAGGTTGCTGAGCGCTTCTTGGAGGAAGTGAAATTGGAGAGGGAAATACAACAAAAGGTTTGTTGTCTATATCGACCTTCTCAAACTAAAATCTATAACATGGTATGAGTCATCTTGTTTAGCTGCAAATAAAGCCATGCATAGCACAGTGTGTTTTTGTGCAGGTGTATGAGGAGATTGAGATCAAACAGCTTAGGATCCGCGTTCTGACTTCAACTTGGCACTGGACCTGGGGTTCTTGACCAAGGCTAGGAAGTACACCTTCTTCAAGCCCAAATTTATCTTCTATGCCACCTACCTGTCTGAAAAGATTGGGTACTGGAGTTACATCACCATATTCAGGCACCTCAAGGCAAACCCAGAGTACCAGGTGTACCCCATCTTCAAGTACTTCCTAGCCTGGTGCCAGGACGAGAACAAACACGGTGACTTCTTCTCTGCCCTGCTCAAGGCTCAGCCGCAGTCAGTGGGGGAGCCAGAATCGTAATCAAGGGGGGCCAAATCGGTGTAAATAATCATAGTTTTGTTGTTAGATAGTACTTGTTAGAGATAGATGAAATAACTAATGATTTATATGCGCATTTTGCAAAGAAGAATAACTTAAAATATTTAGCTCTCTAGATGGACAGTTTAGACTTGCAATCCCTTTTCTTTTTTGACAACATATACATGTAAATCTTAATTAGTCTTTGATAGCAAGGGGGGGCCAGGGTCCAGTATGGCCTGTACTTGGCTCCGCCAGTGGCCGCGGTTCCTCAATGACTGGAAGGCCAAGCTCTGGTCACGGTTCTTCTGCCTCTCGGTAATTTTGAGCTATTCTTTTGTTATATAGATCGATTAACTACAAAGGCTGTCACAACTGATAGTTGTGTTACATGACCTTTTGCAGGTGTATCTGACCATGTATCTGAATGACTGCCAACGCTCTGCATTCTGAGGGAATTGGTCTTAACACCAAGGAATTTGACATGCATGTGATCATTGAGGTATAGATGAGTTTATCATTTCATTTCCACCTGTTCGTTGTATTTCATATTTTTTTTTCTGAACAATGCTGAACATTGCAATAATATCCTTACAAAATATTAGGAATACACATGAATTGTTTATAGAAATGCTGGTGTGAATTAAGGCTGCTACTGACAATATAAAAACATGCATACCTGTGCAGACCAACCGCACGGCAGCGAGAATCTTCCCTGCTGTTCTGGATGTCGAGAACCTTGAATTCAAGAGGAAACTAGACAGGATGGTTGAGATCAACCAGAAGATCATTGCTATCGGAGAATCTGACGACATTCCCTTTGTGAAGAACCTGAAGATGATTCCTCGCATTGCCGCTCTGTTGTCTGAGATCATTGCCACATACCTCATGCCCCCCATCGAGTCTGGCTCAGTTGATTTTGCTGAATTTGAGCCCTAGCTTGTTTACTGATTCTATAGAAAGATTTGTCTTCAAATTATTTACCCCGAAAGACAGGAAGTTGGTGCTTCCCCCCTAGGGGACGTGACGGTCAAAACTCTGGATGGTTAGAGGATCTGCATCTTCTTGTGTTCGTTTGTAAAATACTGAGACTTCGGCAACATAAAGCTTGGCAATCATGCAAGACGTTTTTTTTACACATGGAGAATGTCTTATGAAACATTAGTGATGTCTTATCTCCGATTTAGTTAAATAAATAATATTAAGATTATTTACGTGGAAGATTGGATTTTAAAAGTAACTAAGAACATACACGTACAATTGCAACGGAAGAAAATAATGTAATGATAATTTACAAACTTTATTTGCTTTTACAATATTTTTATATTACAGTATGATCTATATCTTTTTAATACAAATATTTTGTTATCTCGTAGCAACGCACGTACATTCAACTAGTAATTCATAAAAGCGCAATTACCAGTCAACTAGTAATTCATAAAAGCGCAATTACCAGGACTGTTCTGTACTGCATGTTTCTGCACTTGACAAGGCAAAATATATGGGGGAAAAACCACATACTAGGTGAAACGTAAAAATCAATTTAAAATATCTTTTGGTTATTAAAAAAAATTAATTTGGTGTATCCGTAGTACTTAAAATAACAAATATATACTCACATGCAAAAGCTAGGATACAAACTCGTTTTGAAACAAAATCATACAAAATTAACAAATTTCAGTTGCATGTGAACTAAAAAGGATTTTGTCTAACTTATCCGTCTAAAAAATAACGTTATGGTATGTGTTCTGGTCTATTAAGAATATTTGTATTACTAAATAAATTTATTATGAAAATATATTCATCTAATGATATTTATTATGTATTATCAATATTATATTTTTATATATAATTGGTCAAAGTTAAACATGTTTGACTTCTCGAAAAATGAGAATGATATTCTTTGAGGGACGGAGGGAGTGTAATGCACATGCATATAAATTTTGTCATTTTTGCCAAAAAAAAAGTTTAAGTTTGCATCCCAACTTTTGTACACGAGTACAAATTTGTAAGCATAATATTATTTTAAAAAATGACCAAAATATATTTCCTCTTGGACATGCCTAATGAGTTGCAGGGTTGATCGTGTTACAGTAGCGTTGTAGTGGCTGCTGCAACATGGACTCGACAACTACAACAACTAGAAAAGAAGAAATTTAGGGCCTCTTTGCTACGCTCGGGTTCCTCCAAAAATAACTCCAGTTAAATTAAAAAAAAATAACTCCAGTTGTAGCTCTGGCTCCTCTACCTCTAAGGAAGTGGATTCCTTAAAGAAACACCCTTTACCATTTTTTAAAAAAACAAGATGCTTCACATACTGGCACGTTCATCCACACTACTTTTATCAACGAACGAACAACGATTTTCTCTCACAATAAATGAGTATATATAAGTATTTAGCATAAGCTAAATTTAAGCAAAACGAACAAGATAATTATGTATAGTCTTTTTTAAGACTCATAACTTTATTAATATTTTGTGATATAATGAAAGAGTCAACGTTATAGTATGTTTCCAGCACACCAACGTTACAGTATAATTTGTAAGATAATATGGAACCAACATGCTACTATATCGGGTTTTGTAAGATAAAAGAGTCACAACATAAAGCCTCATGTGTCTAATAAAGTTGCGAGTCTTTGATTAAAAAATGTTCTTTTTTCTACAAGTTGGATTATGTTGTGAAGGAAACCATCAATCCAAAGGCCATGTTGTCAAAAAATCCAAAGGCCAAGAACATGTTAAGTTAAGATCACATCAGTGTTGCAATTAAATGCAATGAGATTAAATTCTGCAGATCAAGTACCAACAAAAAACGATATAGAAAGAATTCAGAAATGAGATATAAATGCAAGAAACATACATTAATCTGACTTAACATATTGTTGATACTTTTTCCTTTATTTACTTTGAAATTTGAATTTGTACTGCGATTTTCCTTCCTTTTTATGTTGTGTGATTTTCATTCCCTCAATTCCAAATACGTATTCGTAGTACTCGCAAGCCGACCGTACAAACAATGTATGATGTAAAGTATCAAACAGTGAAGTTGTCACATGTTATCAGGTGATTAAGTGCTCGCACTCGAAACATTATACCTGATTTCTTTCTAATTGTTTGAAGTATTAAATGATTAGACTATTAGGAAAGAAACCGAGAGAATATTCAGCTACTTACTAATTTAAAAAGAAACACTTGAGTGACAAGATTAAAACCCCTCTCTTATAGAGTGAAATGATTCCGTCGGAGGCACCGTATGTAGTAGTGGATAGCCTTCAATCCCCTGCATTTGCGATTCACGCTATGTCTCTGAAAATGGTCATAGTTCTAATCTAATGAAGCAGTCAAGGGATCCCCAAATACTGCTGCGGTTCGCTTTCTGACAATTTGAAACACGCACACAGATCCGGCCACACCAAAATTCATCATTGCCATGTAAGAAGTTTGAATAGATCTAATAGTTATTAGACGGATAAGTGACTGTCACGTGTCAGCAATCTACACAGTGTTGTTTAAATCACGTCCGTTGACAAGGGTGGGTATGTATCCCCGGGGCATGAAAACATTCGCCGCACAGCCCCTCCGCTCGAACGCCGCCGACGTCGCCGTCGTCGTCCGCGGCATCACACAACATCACCACGAGCTCGTTCCTCATTTTTCGGAACTTGTCCCGTGAGCAACACTTGGTGGCGGCCTCGATGGCGTTGTCGATGGCTTCGAACGCCGGGAAGAACGGCTTCCACCGCCGGAGCGCGATCACCACGGGCTGCGGCGGAGCGCGTTTGAATCGGTCGGTTGGCTACAGGGAACTAGGGAAGTGCTAGCTCTCGATTCTTGCGAACAGACACTGAGGAGGAAATGGTGTTGATGGGAATGAGTATGGGACAGGGGCGACGGGGCACCAGGCTTTATACCCATCATCGTCACGAACATGAATCCGATCATGAGGAGACTGAATCCGATTGTGAGGAGATTTGCTTGTTCGAGTCGGACACGAACTGGTCCTGCTGGCCGGGAAACTGAGGAGATTAGTTATTCTTATAGAAAAACACTAACATCTCTATCTACTCCGACAGACGTTGTGATCAAGCCAGCATGACTGCCACCTCTGACTCCTAAAGAGCTGTCTGGTAAACTCTACGGATGTATTATTTGGGGTTTTACTATAATACATACAAATAACTGTGAGTCGTTTATTTTTTTGATCGAACGGTTATGATCACCTATTACCTCACAGGAGGTAATATATGAAATGTATATTTATTTAATTTTTAATTTGTAAAGTAAGATAAATAAGAAAAATTTTGGATATAAGAATATTTTTTCTAGATTTAATTGATACACATGTGATCTAGCGGGCAACTTTATACTTGATATATATTATGGTTACCATATTTTGTATATCTGAATTGATATACTTGATTTAGACACGTATACGCAATTACTGCTACACAAATGTGCTTAGATGTACGGGCCGTGGTGCCATATTACGTGACACAGGTGATTTTCAACGTACATGTGTTATGCTATATATCCAAAACGTGTTAGCATGTCTATGCATGCTCTCTAAAATACCACATAAATGTTTTCTATTATATATTTATTATATTAGAAAATTGATCTCAAGATAGACTATGGAATACAAATATGCATGAAATCAAACTTGAAAAACATTACTTATCCTTATTATAGTTTGACTTCGAATACAAATACAAACATATCAGATATGAATATAAATTGGCTAGTTTTAAATTTTAATTCAGATTATCATTTAAATAAATTTGAAATTGTCATGTTAAGATTAAAATATAAACGTAAAAGGCCTTGACAATTGAAATATATTATCAATGAACATTTCCTTAATTTTTTATCTTCATAGAAAAGGAAGGAGGCAAGCCACATGTGTCTCCTTTACGTGGTCACCATGATTGGGGGAATTGACAAGATTTTTTCCCAATTTCTTATGTCCATTAATTAATTAATTATTCTAAACAATTTAAAAATTAAAGGGCTCAGATTTATTCAAAGTATTACCTCTAGCAAGTAAAATATGTACCGTAGCATTTCAGCCTGGGCGTTCGGTTTAAACCGATATTTCGGTTCGGTTTCTTCGGTTTTACAAAACTTCGGTTTCTAGCAAATGAGCACCGATCGGTTTGTAAAAAATCCAGAAACCGACAATTTCGGTTTCGGTTTTGTAGTTCGGTTTTTCGGTTTAACCCGAGCAAACCGATAGCAGAAAAATGCACAAGATTCAGAACTGAGAATGCCGCTGCCTCGCGCCGCCCGCCACCCGCCGCTGCCTCGCGCAGTCGCGCCGCCCGTCGCTGCCTCGCGCGGATGCGCGCCTGGGTGCGGGGTGCCGGACTGCCGGGTGCTCAGCGCTGCCGTCGCCGCCTTCACTCCGTCGGCTGGGAGCCTGGGACGCTGGGTTAGGGAGTTAGGGTTAGGAGAGGACTCGGGCAGAGACCGGGAGAGGGAGAGGGGAGTCGGCTGGTGGAGACTGCCGTGGAGTGGTGCCGTGGTGGGCCAATTGGGCTGGATGGCTGCTGCTCGTGGGCTAAGTTTCTTGCTTGCGATAGAACACATATGCCTCATTTCAGTTGTTCGGTGGTTCGATTCGGTTTTACCCAGAAACCGAAGCCGAAGCCGAACACCGAACAATACAGAAACGAAAACCGACACCGAACCGAAAAACCGACATTTCGGGTCGGTTTCGGTTCGGTTCAGTGTTCGATTTTCGGTGAAAATGTGCCCAGACTAAGTAGCATTGCCCTTATTTGGGTCACCTCTAGGCGTTATTTGGCTTACTCTCTCTTCCCGTCACCTTATTCTTCGTCTCGAATAGATACTGAATCCTTCAAGGTACAAATAGTATTTTCAATAGTATTTTCTCCAAACTAATCCCTCACTATATAACTCATTATTTTCTATGTACAAAGGTACAAATAGTATTTTCAATAGTATTTTCTCCAAACTAATCCCTCACTATATAACTCATTATTTTTTATGTACAAAGAATAGATCAAGGTCACTCTTCTCTTCAATTGTAACCTGATTATAAAGAGATGCCCTTCTGGAGAGCGTACGAGGTCCTTTTATAGGAGAGATGGGATAGGGCACACTATTCATCCGTGTGAGAGTCCATATGGAAGGGGATACCGAACGGGCATCACCTAGTGGTGGCCTTCCACCAATCATGTACATGTTTGGTGTTTTGTCTTGATCCATGTGCTTGAGGCCATTTTGAGCTTTACACACAAAAAAGAGGCCCATTTGAGTTTTTTTTGCGACTTACGGATCATCTAAATCACTTGACGCATTATGGCCTAAACAAGCCGCGGAATGACTAAATTCATCTGCATGCAAATTTTTACCAAGACTTGTAAAATTCGTTAGTTTAAAGCCTCTAAACCTATCTTGATGTTTGAGTTTAAGGATTTGATAAGTGAAAGATTTTTTGTTGTTGTTGTAGCGACCGTAACACTTACACTCCAAAAGAAGGCCGCCAGTCTAAAAGAAGGCAATAACTTGGCCCAGGTACCTGGGTCGGTCCGTCATCCAAGCTATACCCTGCTCCTAACTCCTGAGTCTCCACTCTCCACTTTTCTAGTGTCTGAAATCACCATCTTACAGCGTTGTGCGCATCAAAACTGCACCCATTGGAGGCGGAGATGCCCAGTCAATTATGTACCAACTTAATCAATAACCATGGACCGGATTGAAAGCTGTTGTAGCAAGCAAAGCTGAAGCCGCTGCATCAGAGGATAACGTACCAGACCTTCCAAAAAAAACCCAACCCGGTAACATGGCCAATTGGCCATTGCAGCATTGCAGAGGCCAGCCAGCTCAGTTTGCAGGAACCGCTTTGCCGCTCTTCGGCTCTCTTTAGTCTTTATTACTGCTAACACACTTCAACAGAGCCGCGCAACTTCTTTGAACGGCAAAAGAGTACGTGTTCTGTCTACCATGTACTCTGCACTCTTTCGGAAACTTTCACAAGATCCTAAACGTACTAGGTAAGCAAAATGCAACCGCAGGCCTGCAAATTGAAAGTAGATGCTTGGAGCTCTTCGTCTTTTGGGGCCGGCTCTGTTTGATTAACGGGCACAGGTTTTTGCTCGTCTAACCTGGCTGTACATGGAGGTGTTTTCTGTTTTGGTTAGCTGCCACTCCTGCGCCAGTCTGCCACTCCTGAGTTATGCCATGGCCAATTGAGCTTTGATTGTGGGTTGAATTTTGACAACAAGAATCGTCTATGTTTGACAGACATACCGTATATGACAACCGTTTGAACTTGGATATGCTACATGCGACATGCCTAGTTGTGATCTGTGGAAACGAACCAATGAAGCCCTTAGTTTGTTTGGACAGACTCCAGCTCATAGAGGTTCAGAGCTCTGGTCCCGGCCAGCTTAGTTCGGGGTTGACTACTTTGGACCAAGGGGCGCAAGAAAAGGCAGGCAAAAATACGTAGAAAAGGATCGTCGTAGGCATTTCCCATGTTTCAGTTTTCATGTTGAACCTTAGGAACCATTTTCGTGCATATGCATAACAAGGCTCGAGCAAATTCCAAACCAGACATCTGCAACTGCAAGGAGATAACCTCTGATGATCACTGGTCACTTAACTGAAAAACATACCTACAGGTTTCAATGAGACTGACACATACAGAGTCGACGAAAATTTAAGCAGAGACGACATGATTCACACACGCAAACGGACACAATCACAATCACAACCTAGCATTAACAATCAAAATCAACGGCTCAACCAGACGCAAACGCCACCAGAAGAATGAACAGAAGCGCCGAAGTGGCGAGCCATCCACGCGGCAGCGAACACGGAGTCGGATCCGAAGCCCTCGTCGAGCCACTCGTCTGGTGACCACCTCCGCCGCCGTCTTCCCCGTCCGAACGCCCATCGGAACCGGACGAGAGCTCGCCGTGCTCCGTTCCCCCTGCTCCTTGCGCCGGCACCAGCACCGCGTCGATCATGTACACGGAGACGTCGTCCCCGTCCGCGAGCGTGCGGGTGACCCTGGCCACGTTGTGCGTCGCGAACACCAGCGTGAGCTTGTCGCGGACGTTGCGCACCGCCACGTCGAGCGAGGCCATCGTGCGCAGGTCCTGATCGCCCGCCTTGAGCGCCTGCATGGAGTGGTGCCCCGGCGCGCCGTGGTACAGCACTAGAGCGAGCTGGGCGTCGGCGGAGAGCTTGTTGAACGTTGGCTGGAACGCCTCCACCGCCTTGTCCGCCGGGCAGAAGAACGTGAACCCGCCGTTGGCCTTCTCGTCGAACGTCTTGGCGGCGTCGCCCGTGGCGGCGACGAGGCCCGCGAAGCGCCCGCACCCGTTCTTGGACATGACGTCCGAGACGTTGCGCCTGGTTGGCCCGGCAGCCGCCGCGGATGGCGCCTCGGCCGCAGGGGACGAGATCACGCCGCTCACCTGAAGAACCGAGATGTTGTAGGGCGTCTCGTGGACGGACCTGACGTAGAAGACGGTGGTAGTGCTCCCCGCGTCGCCGGCGTCGTCGTCGTCTTCCTGGGGCACGAAGGCCACGCGCCCGCCCCGGCGCTCGGCGATCTTCACCATGCCGGCGCTCCCGGGCGCGTCGCCCGACGCCTGGAACAGGGTGGACACGTCCGCGGAGCCGCCGGGGAGGCGGTGCAGCTTGGCGTCGTCGTAGTAGTCGACGAGGACGTGGAGGGAGAGCACGTGCCGCAGCGTCTCCCGCGGGAGCCCGCGCGCCTTCAGCGGCAACATGTGGGCGTCGTCCACTGCCAGGACCGTGATCGTGTTCCGGCCGTTGATGTCGTCCGCGAGCCCCGTGGCTGCCAGCTCGCGGCTGAACTCCGCGAGGTCCCGGCGCCCCGAGAGGATGGCGGTGATGTTGTGCGCGGCATGGCATGCCGGCGCCGAGGTGGTCGCCAGCACCACTGCGGTGACGAAGAGGACGAGGGTGCTGGAGCGGGCGCCGGCGGTGACCGGCGGCATTGGTGCTGCGCTGGCCTGGGACGTACGCCTCCGGGCACTAGACTGTGTGGGGTTTCGGTTCCTCTTCCTCAGGAAAGGAATGCAGGAGGTGCTGATTGACACTAGTCACCATACATCACTAGACACTAGACTGTGTTGTTTTATACCCGGTGCCCCCGTATTGTTTACTGCTGTATGTTGTCACCCAATATTTGCTGAGCATTACATATTTACATTACATTACACTAGTATAATGAGCATTTGAAATGTTCAAAGACCTGCTCAGAATTCGCATCATCACAATTCACAAGTGACATCATATATAACCCTGTTTTATAAGGACATCGTATAACCGTAGCCCAGCAACTGTTTTGAAATTTCAGAAACTCTCAGTCGCGTTCAAGGGCAGAGTCTTATCAGGTGACGACGGCTCGTCTGGATGACTCGATGAAAAGTTGAACTCTGCTGCAGACTGCAGTGGTAGAGTGGCGGTGCAGAAAAGCCACGAACGCTTCAAGAAGCAGCGCCCTGTTCGTCCATTTCTTGCTGATGAAACAGTGAAATGGCTGGGCCCGTTTAAAATCCTCATTTAGCCCGGCCCATTTCTAGATCTTGTCACTTACTTATGTTCGTCCCGTATAAACTAGCGAGGTCCTCCTAACAAAAAGATATAAAAAATCGTTCAATGTGGCTCATGAATGATCATGAACGGCTCTTGGTTAAAATTCATGTGTTGCCCGCGTTTGTTTCCAAAAAAAAAAAGTTCATGCCCGCTGGGAGAGATGAGATCAATCGACCCAAAGAGGAGGGGCAGGAGGCTCCATAACTTTGTTCCAGAATTGTGCAAGACCACTCTGGATAGGCGTGCACTGAAGGTGTTGCTTGTTCGTGTACAGGCGCACAGGCACAGCTAAAGCAGCGTTTCTACCGCTGCCTTTTGCCCTCACCTCACATGTCCTGGCAAATGCGTCTCCTGTCTCCAGGGGAGGGCCACGGCTTGCCGGCTTGGGGAACCTGACTGTCCTCGCCAGCGACGTCGCTTTAGCCATGCCTTGCCCGGTAATGGCTCACATGGACACAAGCATGTGGGAGTCGGTGGACGAAAGGTGAAACGCGAGCGGCAGATGGGTCACATGGACATGGCGGTGGCGGTGGCGGTGGCGGTGGCGGCCGAGATCGATCGGGCCGGCCGGCGCGGATGGCCTCGTCTCGTGCCCCCCTGCACTGTGCAGAGCTTGCACGTTACTACAGGGAACACTGTGCAGAGGCAGAGCTTGCACCATGAACCCTACAAAGCAGCATATACACAGAGGCCGTTTCATGTTTTAGGTCCAACCTTCGACGCTCGAGAGATACGCTGTTTAAATATTTTTTAATGTATAATGATACACAAAGCTTTTGCGTTTTTGAGAAAAAAAATCCACCACTTTCAGACGCATCGTTCGCAAGGGAACTGCAACGTGAATAAGCAAGGGATGAAGACTTGCACAAACGGCGTGAACAAAAGTAATGGTGACCTTCAGACCACGCTGGGTTGCGCCTATGAGGGACCCAGTTGCAAAAATAATAAAACATAACAATAATTCATTAACTTGACTGCTTTGAGATGTATGTAGTGTTCAAGTCGTGTGGAGTATATGTTTTTATACTTTTCTATGCTACTGTATGCCCATAGGTTGTTGTTTTGTGTCGTTAGTAATCCTAATCGGTTTTAATTTTTCCTTTTTCATGCAAAGAAAGCTACTATAGAATGTGATGTTGCAGCTCCTATTGACACCATTTGAGGCTCATTTGAGAAATTACATTATGCAAAATGTTGTTTTTTTGCTTAGTTAGGTGTCTACAACAAAAAAAAAGTTATAGCTAAATTATCTAATTGCAACATTACTACACGGGCCCCTACACAGGTGGACCCTCCCTTTGATGATATGTCTTCTAGTGTCTTCTAGAGTCGGCCCAAGTCGGTGTCGTCACGGATAAACATGATTAACTTTGACGAATAGGTTCCCCTTGATAGTTTTTGGATAAATCCTCCGGTAATATATAAATCACCAAAGCTCATGGAATTTATTAGTTTAAACCCATATACCTATGTTTGGTGATGTAACTAATTATATATATAGGATATATTGACGATTTATGATTGACATTAACTATCGTCAACAAGGAACAAAAGAGAAATGATTGCAAAAAAAATTGATAATAATTTCATTGTGCACCTTGTGGATGATACTCTCATCTCTATTGTAGAGGTGTATGCCACTCTAGATGCAGATGATTGGAAAGAAGTTGTTCATAGTAAGATGGACTCGATTCTTTCTGATAGAACTTGGGAATTATCAATATGTGGGCTATAAGTGGGTGTTTAAAAAGGGATAAGCTTAGACCTGATGGTACTATTGATAAGTACAAACTTTGACTTGTGGCTAAGGGTTATACCGAGAAGGAAGGCAAGACTTTTTTAATACTTATTCACCGGTTGCTAGAATGACCACTATTCGAGTGCTTCTTTTCCTAGCTATTGTTGACGGTTGTTACGGTCTATCTGAACCCGTCAATATAAATTGAGAAAGGCTAAAAAGGATCACCAAAGTAGAGTATAGGGTTTAAACTGTCAGAATTTGATAACTTTGGTGAATTTGTGACTTTCTAGGGACTTATGAGGAAAATCGATAAGGATAGCAAGAATATTCTAGAAGGATCGGAATACACCAGAAGCAAAGGAAGCACTCGAAGTGGGCCACCATGGGTCGGCCAACCCCACCATGGCCCATCTGGCCGCCGCCGCCTCTCTGTCGCCTTTGTTTCCTAGGGTTTTGATTTGAACCCTTGGTTTAAGTCGGTTTGATCCAACGGAGGACGTCCATCCCGTTGGACTATATAACCAGACCTTGACCTGGATCCCGTCATTCGGTCATCAATCAATCTCGAGCCAAGCAGTTAATTAGCAGATGATTCCATTAGTTCCTCATTAGGTCACCATATTCTAGGGCATATGATAGTTACGAGTCCGTTTGGTAGGGCTTCGGCTCCTCTAAAAACAGCTCTGGCTCTAGCTCCTATGCTAGAGCAGATTCTCTGATGGAGCTGAATCTGTTTTGGGAAACTGTTCGGCTGAATAGCTCCTGGTGTTTGTTATGAATGATAATATATGGATAATGTCTGAAATGCCCCCGTCTAAACAACTCAGTCATGTTTGACATATGTTTATAAATGTATATATATTTCAATATTTTTGGTATTTAAAAAATTCAAAAAATACAAATTAATTACAAGCAATAATTAGTGTCTTGTTTATATTGCAAAGTCATGATCCAACTATTACAAGCATTTAACAAAAGTACACATCACAATTCTTGGTACAACTAAACACACGTACTCATGATGATCTAGATAGGTAGATCACCCTTGCAAGGTCATCTCGAAATTTGTCCATGTTCCTGTCACTAGATTTCGAAGTTGATGTATCACCAATATTTCTGGTAGGAACATGCTTGATATAGTGTGAAGGTATGGTGGACACATAATCAGGATTACGATCACATCTACTAAAATGTTTGTCTTGCGCATTGTTTTCACGAATGAAGTTATGTAAATGCACAGTTGCGGCAGCAATCATCTTTTGCTTTTGCATTTGATAACTCAACATTTTGAGAAGGATTCTCCACCTCATTTTCCACACACCAAACGAGCGCTCTACCACATTTCGAATACTTGAATGCAAATGGTTAAACATCTCTTGCTCACCACTTGGAGATGAACCCCTCCTCCATTTTGGCACATGATATCTTTGACCCTTATATGGTTATAAGTATCCAGGTCTATTTGGGTATCCAACATCAACATGATAATATTTCCTTAAGTACAATGTGGAAATTTGAAGATTTATGAGCAACATGTAAAATAATTTGAAAACTGTTGTGAAAAAAAACAAGATCCATTCATGCATACCTTTGGGAGGGTGTGGAAATTTGTCATGATCATTTCTAAGTGTAGGAAAAACACGGTAGTGTCATGCATCGATCCTGGTTGCCCAATAGATTCATATGTGAACCGCATGTCAAAATCAACAATAACAAGAACATTTTGTGTTGCTTTGCTACTTCGACCAATGTATCTAATAAAGTCATTTGGAGGAGGTGTTGCTGAGATGTGAGTACCATCTAGTGCTCCAATGCAATCTAAAATGTGGCATCATCCTTCGATCATTACATATACTAGAGTGAGTGGTCGAACAATTAGGATCAATCAGCCTGATGTAGTGCTCACACATGGACACTAGACAAAGCAACACATCCTCAAAATTTCTAATAATGTCTCTCCAGAATGCTTGAATATACCATGTAGAGCACTATTGGAGATACCATGCCCACAAACTACAAGAAACATACCTAGTGATTCTATGGAATTCATGTGAAGATATGATTGGAGACCATATGTACTCACTAACAAGTCATGCAGCTGATGGATTTCGCTTTCACCTAGAGTGTTGAGCACCTCCATAGTCCATGCAAATCCAGTCTGTGCGGGCGTTCTAGCTTCATTTTTGTCAAGATAAGCCATGTAGTATTTCGAAGCAAGAAGGGCATTGACAAACATATTACTTTGATTGGCACATAGCAATATCATAGAATTTGAAATCCACTCATAATCTTTAGAACCACTGTCATCCATGCCAGAACTAGAAGAATCAAATATGTACACACCAATAAAAAGGACACTCATGAATATAATCCCATGCGTGCACAAATAAAACATGGTCTTATTACAAAGCATTACAATTGTACCAAAAAGATAAAACATCATAAGTCTAAGCGTGCACAAATAATAAATAGAAGGATACATGTTCCTGCAACATAGATGGAATGTTATTCTCTACTTGGGAACATCATTTCTATTCACCCACTCATTTCTTCCTCAACTAATCAAACCTATGTTCGGGAATTCGCAAAGTCATGAACATCTCTCTCTCTCTCTCTCTCTCTCTCTCTCTCTCTCTCGACTCGATCTCTTGGTAAAAAGTATGGTAGCAATGAAATGCTCATTTTTTCTTGGAACAACACCACACTCCTCAACTAAGACCATGGCATCCTGTATGGAGCATCCATGATTTTCCTCCCTCTTTGCAATGGACTCACAAGATGCATTTGTTCTCTGATTCATCTCAACAATTTTTCATCACAAGATTCTCTGATTTTGACTCACAGAATAACCAATGGTCTTGGGATTACTTTGTTGTAGTCTCACTATGTTAAGAAAATCTTGAGCCAGTTTGGCTTTATGGATAGCAAAAGTTCTCCAACACCTTATGATAACATGACTTTGATAGAGAACAATAAGATAGATAGAGGCCATTGGTTCACTCATGTATTTAGCTAGGGCAACAAGACCAAATATCTCTTTTATTGTGAGCAAGTTGAGTAGGTGCACGTCCAACTCGGGTGATGAACATTGGCATGTATTCGAAAGTGTCTTGCGTTATCTTAAAGATACACTAAGTTTTGGGATTCACTATTCTATGCACCTAGCTATGCTTGAAAGGATTTTTTTTTTCAAACAGGATATCTAATATTAATCAAATTTATGCCACTAGTGGCTATGTGTTTACTATTGGAGGTGGTGTAGTGTCATGGAGGTCTTGCAAACAGACTAATTTTACAAAATCAACCATGGAAGTAGAACTTATTGCTTATATATAACTTCTGCAGAGAGAGAAATAGCGAATGGCGAACTCTTGTTAGACTTGTCCGTAGTTGAAAAACAATGCCAACTATCCTTATGAACTGTAATAATCAAACTATGATTACTAAAGTGAACAATGTCAAAGATAATTTGAAATAAAAAACACGTTAAAATATGTTTGAAATCTATCCAAAAAAATTAAAAAACTCTAGAGTAATAGTTGGAGCATATGTGTAAACAAACAAAAAAAACTCTTTACAAAAGGACTATCAAGGAATGTGATAGAAATTGTATCCAGAGAGATGTTCTAAGGTCAATATTCATTAATCCCTAATTAATTGCTAAGTAAGGATTAGGTGTTCTTGTATTAGGCAATCAAGATCCTGTTAACCCTAAGTAATCGGCAACGAGGCAAGCAGGCAGCGATGAAACAAGGTCTCATCCAAAACTTGCTTGCCACGACGAAAACACCTTCTGGACTGGACCCGGAGCCCAAGACTGCAGTACGAGGTGTCATGGGGAAGACAGAGCTCTGCTCCAAAGGCCCGCGCTCCTCAGGCCGCGGCCATTTTGCGTGCTACTCCGGGCTTCTTCTGCAGCTTGTTCCCATGCTCGATGAGCGTCTCTAGTGCCTCCATCTCCAGCTTGTGGTCGTCATTGGCTTGTCAAGTTGTCAAGATGATGCTGTGAAAAATCCTCAAAGTTAGGTTAACTGGAGGATGAACTCGGCTCACAAAACTCTCCCAATTTCTTTGTATATCCTTGACGTCGCTTTATTTGCATGTCCGGCAGCCGTGCAGTGCTGTTTGCTTGCATGTCTAGGTGAACCATGTTACTTGCTCAGTTGCTCGGCCTGAAATATGTGTGTGTGCTGGCCGGGTGCCCAAATTAACATATTCCTTTTATTTATCTCTGGAAAGGCGACCCATTATGGAGCCACCGGCCAGGACAGAAATGGTTTGCTGTTGCGTTATCCGGAGAGCTCCGTGCCACAATTAACAGTAACGTAACGTAAGCGACGCTATTTGCCATATGCGTGTGATGCGTCAACGCCCTAGCTAGCGGACGACGTTGCTGTCTTGGTCTTGCTGAGCTGCGCCACGGCCAGAGAAAAGAGCGGTCGATCAAATGGTAACTGACGTGGATAGATAGCTAGCGGCTACACCGCCTGCAGCAGCAGCCTATGTACAGCCTACTGGCTAGCTAGCTAAAGATAGTTAAGCATTGCTTAGAAATACAACCTACGGAGTATGCATGCTATGAACAACACGGGGCATCAGTCAAATAATAAGGAGCTCTGCATCTCTCTGAAGTCTGAACTCTGAAGCTGCTGCCAGCCAAGCTGTTCGTCACAAACGCGTCGAAAAAGCTGGCCATATTCTCCTTCAGCCGCTGCACTTCGAGTAGGCAATGCAAGTCCCATCGCATGCACCCCCGAGATGCATCTCATTTTCTGAAACATCAGTAATGCTCCTCAAGCAATATACTAGACATCACAGATAAAAGAAAGAGTGCTCCAAAGCCAGAAGCTATACTATTACTGTATTGATCAGTTTAAGTGCGCGCGCAAGTTGTCGCAAGAACGATCGCCGTAGCATAGTCCTTTTTGTAATAATCGCCTGATGAAGGTTGTTAGCCTTGCTAACGCGGTCGCTTGCCGCTCGCAAACGATCGGGAATAGCAGGCCTAACAATCACTTGTGATAAAATTCCTTTTGTCTTAATCATTAATGAAATACAGGTCGATCCACAATCCAATTCGAAAAAAAGAGAGCTTAATAAGCAGACACAAAGCATTCCCTTGCCGATTCCCTCTACTACTAGCTGTTGGAATTAGATCTCTTCCCGTTAGGTCCAACGGACTAACGGGCCCTAGGTTACGCCCTGATCGGGGGCGCTCAACCATGTGGTTGGTGGGCCCCCGTCGCACAGTGCTATATAAGATAAGGTGGGGGCCGGGGCGCCAGACACGCGAAACGAGGTTCACCTGGCCGCCGCCAACTCCCCACCGACATCCTAAACCCTAGACCGATCTAGAGGGAGCGCTGCCAGTGGCGGGAAGCTCCACCGATGCCGGCGAGCACTCAGATGACGACGGACGCGACTACAGACACTCCACCGACGACTATGACTGACGGCGGCTCCAACCCTAACGCCGCCGCCGCTACTGCACCTCCTTCGGTTGACTCATCCGGTCTGTATCTCCCTCTCCTCTCTCTATACATCTCTCTGTGCATACACACGAACTGCATCTACACACTATCTATCTACCCGAACTACTTCTATCCTACTGGATTCGCTCCTAGACGATTCTAAGAATCTATCAATGGTATCAGACGCCTCCTACGGAGGGGATCCACTTGGATCCGAGCCCAATCGGCTCAACCGAATCGAAACCCTAACCCTATTTTGCAAGAACAGAGGGGTTAGGGAGCAAGAACAAGAACGAACCACGGATCGGCATCGAGAACACACGAATCGAAACCCTAACTAACTAGGGAAACCCGATCCGAATCAAACAAGATCCAAGAACAACAGAACAAAAACGAAGCCCTAACCCTAAAAAGAACGGGGGCGGTGCTCTTACCTGGGGCTCAGTCCTCCATTGCCGGCGCGCGGGAAGACTCCGGTGAGGTCACGCCACCGCGCGACCTCTCTGTCTTGTGCGCGGCGTCGCGGTCACCGCGGCCAGCCCACTCGACGGCGGCGCGTCCACCTCTTGGTGGGCGCGCGCACCGGCGAGAAGGCCGGCGGCGGTGGTGGCGCTCTCTCCCTCCTCCGGCCGGTGGCTCTCGGCCGCCGCCGCTCTCTCCTCTCGGCTGTCTCATGCGGCGCGGGGAGAAAGGGAAAGGGGAGCAGACGAAATGAAACTAGGGTTCGGGGGCTCGGTCGTCGGCCGGGGGTTTTGTTCCCGCGAAAAGGACGCGCAGCCGTCCGATCCCCGACGCCCTAGATCCGACGGCCGCGGGCGATCCGAGCCTGCTGGGCCGACTTCGAGCCCAGGCGGGAAGCCGCTTTCCCGGCCCAGGCCCACGTTACGGCCTGGGGGGAGGGGGGAGCCCGAGCGCGTGCTGGGCTGGGCCGAAATGGCCTCTGGGCAAATTCGTTTGCCCTAACCCGTGAATGAACAATGCATTTTTCCATTTTTTTTTTATTTTCTAGAAATTAAATAGAATTGAATTTGAATGATTCCGAATTCGAATTTTGATGAATTGTTTCTCTAAGCAAAATTTTATACAACGATATATTTCTGTTCAGAGAATAATAATCATATGAATCATATTCTGGAAAATAATTTTTTGAACAATTTTATTTATTCTATTTTCCAGAAACATTAAATTGAATCACTTGATATTTGAATGAATTCTTCTCTATACAAATTTTATCCAACGATAATTTTTGTTTAAAGAACAATTCAAATTGAATTTTCTGGAAAATAAGATTATGAACAATTTTTTAATTGTTTTCGCTGCGAATAAAATATTGAATTTTGACTCTTAATTAAATTTGAACCAACGGGATAATTTAATTTTGAGTGAATTATGAATTTTCTATAATTTTTTTGAGATTATAATACTGTTATTTTCTGACCAACGTTGTTAATAATATTATTATAATGAATAGCTATGCATTCATTTTACTTCTGCCCAACGGTGATGTATAAATTTTTGCATAGAGGAATTGTATGTTTAATTTTGACCAACGTTAAGTTAAGGCATGCAATTTCATGATGAATGTTTCTCACTTTTCTTTGGATAAATTTCAGGAGTTAAAGGAATGGTGAACATAAACAACATTCCTCCGCTCAACGGTACCAACTACCGTGTGTGGCGGGAGAAGTACGAGTTGGAACTTGCACTGGCAGAGATTGATCTTGCCATCACTTCCCCGTGTCCTACTATTTCAGAGGAACCGGAGAAGAGAACCGATGAAATTGACGAAGCTTTTCACGCCCGAAAGCGTGATTTTGCAGAAGTCAGGATGAAATATGACATCGAACACAGGCGTTGGATTCAATCCAACAGAAAATGCCTGTTGGTGGCGAAAGCCACCATTGAAGACCAAATCCGAGGGTCTATCCCAGAATGCATCACCGCCATTGATTACCTTGAAAGAGTAAAGAGCCAGTTTACTGGGTCTTCTAAGGTCACAGCAAGCACAATGATACATAAACTTGTATCTGAGAAATACAATGGTGGTGGTGTGCGTCAGCACATATTGAAAATGAACACCATGGTAGCGAAATTAAAGACTATGGATTTAGGGATCAATGACAAGTTCCTCATCCACTTGGTCTTTCTTTCACTGCCAAAAGAATTCGAAACTTTTGCTGTGAATTACAATATGATGCCTGAAAACTGGGACATTGAAAAGCTCATTGCAATGTGTGTCCAGGAGGAAGAGAGAATCAAGTCCGCACAGGGTGAATCAGCTCATCTTGTCAAGGACAATAAAAGAAAGAACTTTTATAAGAAACCATAGGGGAAACCCCAGTGGAATAAAGGCTCTCCCTCCAAGCCACAGGAAAATGCACTTGCAAAGGGAAAAGAAAAGAACTCTCAGGATGAGGACTTCAGAAAATATGGCAATGCTGAGAAAGACCAGTGCAAGGAATGCTTCAAGAGAGGGCATTACAAGAGAGATTGCCCTGTCTACCTGAAAAAACTACTAAAGAAAGGTGATGATACTATCACATTTGTAGATGAATCCCTGTTTTTATGTTATTCGAACACCTCTTGGTGGATTGATTCAGGTGCAACAATTCACGTTTCGAATTCTTTACAGGGGTTAAGTGGGAGGAGAACCCTGCAAAGAGGAGAAAGAACGATTAAAGTCGCGAATGGAGTACAAGCTGGAGTTGAAGCCATTGGCGATTTAGCTTTAGAATTAAAAGATGGCTTTGTACTTAAGCTCAGAGATGTACTCTATGTTCCCTCTTTACGTAGGAATTTGATAAGTGTTTCCAAACTCGATGATGTCGGATTTGGCTGTCATTTTGGTAATGGCAGATGTGAACTATTTAATAATAATGATAAGTGTGTTGGTCTTGCCTTCCGACAAGACAAGCTTTATTTATTATCTCTTGCTAAAAATGTGAATCATGTTGTGAATGATGTGAATGTCTCCCAATCTAAAAATGAGAATAAGAAGCGGAAGAGAAATGATAGCGACTCTTCGAAATTATGACATTGTCGTTTGGGCTATATTTCGAGGGGGAGAATAGAACGCTTAGTAAAACAATCAATTCTTCCGCACTTAGAATTCTCCGATTTAGAACAATGTGTTGATTGCATCAAAGCAAAATATGTTAAGAAAATAAAGAAAGATGCTAAACGAAGCACGAGAGTATTAGAAATAATTCACACGGACATTTGCGGTCCATTCCCAACGAAAAGCGTGGATGGTTATGATTCATTCATAACGTTCACGGATGATTACTCTCGTTATGGCTATATTTATCCGATTAAAGAAAGAACAGAAGCATTGGATAAATTTAAGATATTTAAAGCCGAAATTGAAAATCAACACAACTTGAAAATAAAGATAGTCCGATCAGACTATGGTGGAGAGTATTATGGGCGACATACCCCGTATGGCCAAATTCCAGGTCCCTTTGCAAGGTTCCTACAGGAAAATGGCATAGTCGCTCAATACTCCACACCGGGGGAGCCTCAGCGGAATGGAGTGGCTGAAAGAAGAAACCGTACCCTAATGGATATGGTGAGAAGCATGATGAGTTACTCCACACTACCGGTTGGTTTATGGATGGAGGCACTGAAAACCGGCATTCATATACTTAATCGAGTACCAAGCAAGTCGGTGCAGAAAACACCGTATGAATTATGGACAGAAAGAGAACCCTCACTTAAGCACTTACGTGTATGGGGTTGTCCAGCTGAGGCAAAGGTATTTAACCCAAATATTGGAAAGTTAGACTCCAAGACTGTCAGCTACCATTTCATTGGCTATCCAGAAAGATCGAAAGGATATCGATTCTATTGTCCTGATAGATACACGAAATTGGTTAAAACAAGACACGATGTGTTCTTGGAGGATGACATGATTAGGGGGAGCAAGGTAACATGTGAAATTAGACTTGAGGAGAAGCGGGTACATGTACCCACTCCGATGGTTGAAGAACCATACTTTACGTTACCTGCTACCGACGTTGCACCAGCAGTACAGGACACTATGGTGACAACGCCTATTGTGAATTCTCCCATAGCAACAACGAATGAACAAGAGGAACCTGTCCATCAGGAACCTGTAGAACCAAATGTTGCTAATGAGGAAGAACAACAACATCCCATAGTGGATCAAGTGCCAGAGGCCCCTAGAAGGTCTCAAAGAACTAGAAGGTCAGGTATTCCAGATGATTATGAAATCTATGAAACTGAAGAATATCATATGGAAGATGACCCTATAACTTTTGAAGAATCCATGAGAAGCGAACACTCATTGAAGTGGCTTCAGGCCATGGAAGATGAGATGAAATCTATGAATACCAACAAGGTTTGGGTTCTAGAAAATATTCCTAAAGGAGCTAAGAAAGTAGGATCCAAATGGGTCTACAAGACGAAATACGACTCCCAAGGGAATATTGAAAGACACAAAGCGTGACTTGTGGCTAAGGGTTTTACCCAAAGAGAAGGGATTGATTACAATGAAACTTTTTCCTCAGTTTCTTGTAAAGATTCTTTCAGAATTATTATGGCACTTGTGGCTCACTATGATCTAGAATTACATCAGATGGATGTAAAGACCGCATTCCTAAATGGGGATTTGGATGAAAATGTCTATATGGCACAACCGAAAGGTTTTGTCGTAAAAGGAAAAGAAAATATGGGATGTCGTCTGAAAAGATCTATTTATGGTTTGAAACAAGCTTCGAGACAGTGGTACTTGAAGTTTGATAAAACTATAAAGGGTTTTGGGTTTACAGAAAATGTCGAGGACAATTGTGTATATGTGAAATTCAAGAATAAGAAATACATATTCCTGATCCTATATGTAGATGACATCTTACTTGCTAGTAATGATGTCAACCTACTATTGGAGACGAAGAAATTCTTGTCCTCGAACTTTGATATGAAAGATCTCGGTGAAGCTTCGTTTGTGTTGGGAATTGAGATTCATCGAGATAGAAGAAAAGGGGTATTGGGATTATCGCAAAAGGCATACATAGAAAAAGTTTTGAAGAGATTTAGTATGCATGCGTGTAGTCCATCTCCTGCTCCGATTGTCAAGGGCAATAAATATGGGGAACATCAGTGTCCCAAGAATAAATATGAAATTGATCAAATGAAAGCGGTACCGTATGCTTCAGCAATTGGAAGTTTACAATATGTTCAAACGTGTACACGCCCTGACATAGCTTTTGTTACCGGGTTACTTGGCAGATATCAAAAGAATCTAGGAATTGAACATTGGAAATTAGTGAAGAAAGTCTTGCGTTATTTGCAAGGTACGAAAGGTCTCATGTTGACATATGAAAAATCTGATTCCCTGCACATAGAGGGGTATTCAGATTCTGACTATGCTGGAGATGAAAGAAAATCCACATCAGGATATATCTTTACTCTTGCTAAAGGAGTGATATCGTGGAAAAGTTCGAAACAAACAATGACTACATCCTCGACAATGTACGCCGAGTTTGTAGCTTGTTATGAGGCCTCGGGGCAGGTAAATTGGTTGAAGAAATTTGTACCCGGACTGAGAATAATTGAAAGTATAGAAAGACCGATGCGGTTGTATTGTGATAACAACCCAGCGGTAGAATATGCTCACAACAATAGGTCAAGTGGTGCTGCCAAACACATTGACATAAAGTACTATGTTGTGAAAGATAAACTTCGGGATCATCTCATAAATCTTGAGCATATACGAACAGAAAAGATGTTAGCGGATCCGCTCACAAAAGGCCTTCCACCCAGTGTGTTCAGAGGACACATAGCCGGCATAGGTTTAAGGGAGAGCCTATGATTCCCGAAGAATAAGAAGGGCCCAGAATGATGAAAAGTTTATTTCCAAAATAGAAAGGTGTGTAGTAGCTGTTAGTCTAACGACATGAATTATTGTGACGATGAAGCATGCTCTATATACTGATCTGTGATGGAATTGAAAAGAATTGGAATATTGAACTCGAAATAGAATTGAAGAATTAAAAGAATTGTATGAGATCTAGGGGGAGAATGTTGGAATTAGATCTCTTCCCATTAGGTCCAACGGACTAACGGGCCCTAGGTTACGCCCTGATCGGGGGCGCCCAACCATGTGGTTGGTGGGCCCCCGTCGCACAATGCTATATAAGATAAGGTGGGGGCCGGGGCGCCAGGCACGCGAAACGAGGTTCACCTGGCCGCCGCCAACTCCCCACCGACATCCTAAACCCTAGACCGATCTAGAGGGAGCGCTGCCAGCGGCGGGAAGCTCCACCGACGCCGGCGAGCACTCAGATGACGACGGACGCGACCACAGACACTGCACCGACGACTATGACTGACGGCGGCTCCAACCCTAACGCCGCCGCCGCTACTGCACCTCCTTCGGTTGACTCATCCGGTCTGTATCTCCCTCTCCTCTCTCTATACATCTCTCTGTGCATACACACAAACTGCATCTACACACTATCTATCTACCCGAACTACTTCTATCCTGCTGGATCCGCTCCTCCTAAGAATCTATCACTAGCTACCCTACTCCATGCGTACTACATGAAGATGGGAGATACATCTTGGATTTTCGTTTCTGAATTCTTCGTGACACGCGCTTTCGTGCTTTTTTGGGGGGAAAAACATGGTTCGTGACAACTTTTAGGAAGAAGTCCATTTTCAGCAACCAACTTTTACAAAAACTGAAATATTCGACCACCCAGCTATATATTAAAACTATTTTTGACCATCTAGCTGGTTTTCTAATGGGTTTTGTTGATGTGAACTACGCGTCACGCGTGCCAATGAAACTCACTCATCATCATCAGCAGAAGCATGCACGATGCACCTATTTCTCTCTCTACTATATCTCCTTTCTTTATTTGTCACATCTCCCTCGCGTCTCCACGCCACGTTGCATCTCGTGCTGTCTCCTCAGTCCTCTCGACGCGCTTCTCGATCTTCCTTCTCCCCGTCGTGGGCCTCCTTTAATTCTCTATGCACAAGATGTTAGATCATCTCGTGCAGATTGCACCAGAATAAGTAGACGACACAACCAGCTCGGTGGCAAAATATGAATGGATTTGATAATTTGATTGGAAAAAGTTTCTAGTTTTAGAGTTGAATGGAAAAAAAAATAAAGAACTCCTAGATTTTTAGCTTAGTCTGTATGAACTATTTTGGGTTACCTAAAAATTTAGTCAAATTTCATAATGCATGGTAGTATTGCGAGAGTTAAGCGGTGGCTGGTAATTCCTTTGCTTTCGTAAGTAACTGCATGCAATCATGGTTCGGGGGAAGTAGTTTCTTTCATTCATAAATAAACCCTCCACTTAAAAAAAAACGCATAGTGGTATTTTTGTTTTGAGAAATTTTACAGCGCTGGGAGATAATGAGAGTTATTCGTTTGCCTAGATCGGAGGGTTAAAAACGAGGAGGAACCTACTAAAAAGAACTTAAGCTGTGGACCAGAACCAAAATTTGGTGGGCCAAGAACCAGCTCTAAATTAATTTTAAATGGGTAGAATAGTATTTTACGTGAGGGGTCTCTTCTTGCTTCTCCCTGCTCGCACAATCCTATGAACCACAAATGCATACTCCAACGATTTGAGATCATCGCCGTCTATTTGGAAACGGCATGAACCAAGCGCGCAGGAAAGCCGTCGGATACCGTGATGTTTGCCAAATCTTGGAACACCAACGTGCAAGGACCAACGAGCCGCCTGCCGTGGACAACGTGTGAGTGCCGTGTCCGCCTACCCGCAGCCGCCGCATAGCCATTGTTGAAGTAGGGTGCCCCGAACAACTTCTAGCTGCAATGGAATTTATCATCTTAATCTTCTGCACAACCTCACAGTCACATGCTCTCCTGGTGGGTGGACTAGCGGCTACATCCGGCGACGAGGTCAACAATGAGCTGGAGAGATCAAGCCGTCACTCTATGGCTTCAACTAATCGGACAAAGCCGAACTACACACTGGTTGGAGTAATCCGGAGAGGCGGGCGGGCGGCGGCGATCCCTACAGGCTACAGCCGGTTGATCTGTGGCGTTCGGGCCCTGTAGGCAACCTTGTGCAGGTAGGAGCAGGCGCCGACGAGGCCGTCCTCAGCCCTGCTTTCCGTGTGTGAAACTGTGAGCTCTGCATTCGTCGTGGCTTTGTGCGACACGTGAAACAATGACCGCAACAAAATGACGAAAGTGCACTTAATTGCATCTAATTAATTCGTTTTGGTCAAACGGCTGCAAAAATTTCAATGGAGTGGAACCACTGTTCATGCCAAGCACGGTAACAAATCTCTTTTGTTTTACTCGAAGTCATTGGCGGATCCAGGAGAGGGAGTATGGGGTGTCTGCATCCCCCTCTTGAGCCTTAATTCTTCATTAAATCTCCATAAAATTGATCATTAAATTTTTATTGTCAATCATAAAATGAGCTCAAATAGTGATCATTAGTCCTAAATCACCATTAAATCTTCATTGTCAATCATCATCTTCATTACTTAGCCCCTCTTTTGATCTCATCCTGGATCCGCCACTGCTCGAAGTCAATTTTCTCTGGTTTTGAATAAGCTTATTGAAAAATATATTAGCATCTAATACTGAATATTCATGATCTATTAATAGAACCAGCTTGATGATGTACGTAGATGGTGGTGTATTTTTTTTTCTTAGGACGTAATACATTTAGAATAATATTAGCTTGTTAAGAGCATATCCAAATTATTTTAAAACAACACTCTAATTCAAAAAAAAATGTCAAAAGGAAAAATGGTCTTCTAAGAGTCTGTAAAACAACTCCGTGAAAACTAAACACCTAGTAAATTGGCCATTCAACTCCCAGATATATGCATGCATGTTTGATATCCGTCCACATACCACCATGGCACCATACATGGTGTAATTTTAGCGTAAATCAGCACATTAGTTGTCTCCGCGACCAGAAGTGCAGAACAAACACAGCAAGCAAAGCAACGGAGCAACGGCCAACGGGCCAAGTACGTTATGACTGAACAGCCGTCTATGTGTCAGAGACTGAGAGCCAAACGTGACTATTTAAGACACAATCTCCTTGACTGGCGCAGCTCGGCGACCTCCTTCTCCCACAATCAAACACAAATCAACTCACAACGTACGATCTCCTCCGGCCGGCTGATCCATCTCTCAAACTTTCCTTGCCCCCAGGCCCCTATCCAGTGCCGATCGAGAGTCGGGTCTCCACCACGATGACGATGAGCGACGAGATTGTGGCCGTAGTTGCGCCTATAGCCATGTACTGGATCACATCCTGTCTGTACGCTATCCTTGGCCGAGAGAAGAAGTACCGTCTGCACTCGAGGGAGGAAGAGGAGATGAAGAATCTCGTGCCCAAGGGTGAGGTCATTCGAGTTGTTCTCCTCCAGCACCTGACGCAGGCAGCCATCGCGTTCGCAGTCTTCACTGTAAGTACCATCGATCGATCATCGATGCTACGCTAGCTACTGTAGTTCCGTATGATTTGCAAATCTACGATCCGTTTGAAATTAACGCAGGTAACGAGAGATGGTCGCGAGGCCGCCGCCAGCACCGGCGCGGCGGCTCCGGCGATCATCGTGCACTCGTGGCAGTTCATCGTGGCAATGGCGGTGTTCGACACCTGGCAGTATTTCTGGCACCGTCTGATGCACAGCAACCGTTTCCTCTACCGCCACGTGCATTCTTGGCATCACCGGCTGGTGGCGCCATATTCGTACGCGGCGCAGTACAATCACCCAGCCGAGAGCCTCATCCTGGACACGGCCGGCGGCGCTCTGGCGCTGGCCGTGTCGGGCATGTCGCCGTGGACGTCGGCGTGCTTCTTCTCCTTGGCGACCGTGAAGGCGATCGATGATCACTCCGGGATGCTGCTCCCTGGGAACCCACTCCACCTCCTCTTCACCAACAACACAGCGTACCACGATTTCCATCATCAGCTTCGCGGGGGAGGCTGCAACTACGCGCAGCCGTTCTTCGTCTCCTGGGGCCGGCTCATGGGCACCTACGTGCCGGTCGCCATCGTCAGAGCCTCGCACGGCGGCCTCCAGACAGTGCCGGCGACCCCGCGTGACGGCATCAGACCACGAGCTAGCGCACCGGCCGGTGAGTGCCCGTATATATATTTCTAGGATTTGCTCGAATTTTCGTTTCCCCGCTGCCCATCTCTGTTTTTTTATTAGCAAAAATGCATCCCTTGTTGAGATGATCCAATTCGTTGCTTCTCGTCCTGTTTCTAGCTAGGGGCTACGCGTACGCGGTGAGTGACTCGGTTTCCTGTCTACGCCAGAGGACCGCCGGATTCGGATGAATCCATGGCAAATATATAGCCTAAATGCTACCGTCAGTAATATCATAGTTTGGCATCAGATTTGTAACTTAACTCATTGATTCCGTTTTCCAATTAAAGTTCAGTATGTTTTGCTTCAAATTTAGAATATGACACCATTTCCTGCATTTTCTTTCCAGATTTTACCCTTTTTTCATATGAACAAACACCTTGTATGCAGATGGCTGACCAACTACGGCCTTAGGATGGACTTGCTTCGGTGACGAAAGCTTCGGTTAACTGGGCAGAGCGGTGACGATGAAGTAGTGCGTCTACCGTCGATCCATCTGGATTTCAGAACCAGTAGTAATTTGGATTAAACAATATCTGGAGCTGAGATGTCATGAATGCCTATGCTAGTATTGGAATGCTTAGTCTCATAGTCTGTAACCAATCATTCATATGATATATAGTTGCTACTTCCTATTTGCTCCATCAAATGTTTCGGACTATTTGTGTTAACTAGCTTTAGTTTCATGTGTCTTAGTTACTGATTAACGGAAAGATAAGAGAAGGAACCGATGAAAGAATCAACTACAACGAGCGCAACACTAAGAGTTTTCCATCAAACTCCTCTCTTCCTTTGATCCTCTGCGCCAGCCATTTTGCATGCCCCTTCCCCTACCGTGCATGAGTATGGATGACCACACAAATATTAATCACAACTAATGGAATCTACATGCAAATATTAAATGCTCATAACTTTGTTACAGTCAACCTCCAACTTATTATATGCGCTGGCTGCTTTTGTTAGCTGTAAATGATATGGCAACTATATTCAGCCATCACCTGTTTAAATTACTAGCCATGCTCTGAGAGGTGATTCTGGTGGCCAAGGTCATTGTTGGCGCTTGCAAGCTGCGGCCACAACATCCTGTCCCCTTGACCACAAGAAAGGTGGCGGGCGACCAATGAGCGGGGAGGAGAGCGCAGAACAAACATGATCTCTTTGGGTTTTGGACGCCCTGACGCTAGAGCAAGGCGAGCGAGCATAAGGAAACATCGAGGCAAGTAGGGGAAGTAGCGGCGGACAGGGTGACCCTAGGGTCAATAAGGTTATGACCCTCTAGACCCTCTTTATGTTGGGGTCATCCCGCTCAGAACGGTGGGCTCAATTTAGAAACGAATATGAATGGGTCAATCCAGCCTTGTTTTAGGCCTAAAATCACACCACTTTTTTAATACCCAAAAGGTTTACACATCATTATCATTAAGGTGGAGGAGTTTGAATATACAGACAACACACTCCAGGTGGCGTAAAGCTAGACAGCCCTAGTTTCTACACTAGTAGAAAAACTGTTTTAGCTGGCGCCCCTAAAAAATAGCACAGACGGTTTCAGTTTTCACGACGCATGTACTGAAAAAACGGTTTCGAACAGTTCCGAACCGCCTGTAGAGAAATCGATTTCTACAGGCGGTTTACTTAAGAAATCCGTCTGTAGAAATGAACCATTTCTACAAGAGGATTTCGTAAGTAAACCGCCTGTAGAAATCGATTTCTACAGATGGTTTGTTAAGACAACCATCAGTAGAAATCGTCCGCGAATTTTTTCCACTGATTTTTTTTTATTTTTGTAAACGATCTCAGATGGAAAAACTTTCTACATGAAAGTTGTAGATCTCGAAAAGTTATGAAACTTTGTAGTTCACAACTTTTTCATTTGAAATCATCTTATCATCGAAAAATACATTTGAATGTGTCAAATTTGAAATTCAAAATTTTGTAAACGACCTTGGATGAAAAAACTTGCTACATGAAAGTTGTAGATCTCGAAAAGTTATGAAACTTTGTAGTTCACAACTTTTTCATTTGAATTGGTTTAGTAGCTCAAACAATCATTTTACACTCAGTTTAGTATAGAATATGAGAAAGTACTACTGAATCTAGGCACAAGTGAGTCATAGGTTGAGTGGTAGAGGAGGTACCGCACGAGGGTAAGGTCTCGGGTTTGAATCCCGGCCGGACCGTGTTCGCGATTTTTACGCGAAAAAATATGTGACTTGCGATGGTTCTATTGACCCGGCGTATAGTCATTTTTTGTACTAGTGCTAGGTTCACGTGAAACAATTACTCATGAGCTAAACAACCGAAATAGGGGCAGCGATGCAGCCTAAATTGTGTCCTTACGTCACCGTGCGGACTACGAGATCCTAGTCATAAGCTAGGAAGATCTCTCTTAGTGCTGCTACGTTGGAAGAGCTTGACTCGGTGTTAAAGAGTTCTAAAGTTTAAAAGAGAGGATCTAAACATGTCCTTATTCTCCATCCCTAGTTTGATATTTTCTCTCCTGTCTGGGATGAATGAGGAGCGGAAGGTGCTCACTGAAACCACCTTATCTCCTACACGGGATCCATGACCCATTTCAAAACCGCGTGACTGAAATTGACGATGAAGTTATGAAAGAGCTTGTTGAAACCAAGACTTATCATATGATAGTGAAGCAGAATTGATAAAGAAATGGTTGAATATGATTGAGAATATCTATTCCTATGTCGTACATGGTTACTATTATGCGTTAGATCTGTGCCATTATAACTTTACTGTTTTTGAAACACACATTACTATTCAAGAAACTATTCCACTGCTATTATATTTTTTTTACCAAACCTCGAATATTCCAGCATGTACGTACGTGGCGTCTTCTAGCCCATGTGCAGTTGTAGGAATAATTATGTATTTCCGTATGAACCAAACTACCCTCCCATTATATCTCACCTACAGGTGAGCCCAATGTATCATCCCCTTCTTCTCTCCTCTCCCTAGTCCTTTTCACGAACACAACAAAACGCAGAGGTGGGTGGCGTTGGCGACAAACTTCTTAGAGGGGAGCCGGGCGACGCTTTGGTTGGCGGTGGCGCGGCAAGCGCTTTGGTGGGTGGTGGCCATTGTGTTGTGCGCCAGTGACCATATTTTAGGTGCTCTCACATCTTCACTTTTTTTCCTGCTTTCCTGGTTTAGATCCCCTTCAAAACTCTAAATTTCCTGTCACATCGAAGTTTTGGTCTCATGTATGGAGTATTAAATATAAGTAAGAAATATAACTAATTGCACAGGTTATCTGTAATTTGCGAGACGAATCTTTCGAACTTAGTTACTTTATGATTGGACAATAATTACCTAATACAAATGAAACGCTTCAATGCTAACTTTACTGGATCTAAACAGGCCATTTGAACAAACTCTCGTCATCCGGAGATGTCTCCGAGTAACATTCGAATGTACTTGAGATGTCTGTGAGGAACCTCCAAATATATGGAGAATATATCCATATGCCAGCAGGATACGGGCCTTGTTTAGATTCAAAATGTTTACAAAATTTTGAACTGTAGTGTTTCGTTTGTATTTGATATTTTTTATCCAATCATGAAGTAACTACACTTAAAAGATTCGTCTCGCAAATTACAGACAAACTATATAATTAATTATTTTTTATTTATATTTAATACTCTTATGTGTTCAAAGATTTTTAAAACGATCTAAGGCCTAATATAAAAACATTTACTTATATCCGGAGAATATACCATAGGGTAGCGGGGCACCTATAAAAAGAAGGCGAACGGAGTAATAAACAGAGCTCATGGTACCGGAATCAGATTTCCTCAGCGCCCAGACTTCGGCAACTAGCGAAGGTACCCTCCATTCTTCAAACTGTCTTTGTTTTCCCTTACCTCTTGCTCTTGGTTCTGTTACCTCCGTTCGGCGGGACAACAAAATAATTAGCTTCTTCATCACAAGGGGCGGCGGCCACGGAACGGACAACTAGGCTGCTTTGGGCGGCGATCGAGAGGTCCCCGACGTACAGCCGCATGAGGAAGGGCATACTCGCCGGCGGCGACGCTGGCCATGTGCAGCAGATCGATATCCAGCGCCTCGGGAGGTAGGAGAAGAAGAACCTCGTCGACCGGCTGGTACACACCGCTGATGAGGATAATAGCAGATTTCTCCTCAGGATCCGGGAGCGGATGGAGCGGTGAGCACTCGCTCGTCACTGAAAATTGTGCTTTGATATGTTTATCTGATTTCTTTAAGCTTTTAGCTGTTTATTGTGATCTCTTCATAGAGTTTTTTTACGATTAATTGGAAGGATATCATTACAATACAACTTTCGTGGTTCTAAGAAATACCATTTCAATTACTTATTTTAAAATGTGTCATTAAAATTTTGTTACTCTTTAAAATACACCACGCTCTGCTTTGGGTCCAGCTACGGGATGACAGCTGCATACAGTATTTTTGGTATAGCGCGTAATGTCCCTATCTCTTTCTTCTTCCTCCCTCTCCTGCTTGCATGCGACAATGGAGCTCCCCATGCCAACTGACGTCCTCATCTCCTCCATTTCCGTGCTCCCGTGCATCTCGCCTAGGGAGGAGCTTGGTGAAGGGGACGGACCACTCACTCCCGTGCAGCACTATGGTCTCGTGCGTCGTGCCCGCATAGCGGCCGCCGCGCCGCCAAGCATGCCTGCGCTCACCGCTCGCCGGCGACTGGCCTTGAGCCACCTAGCAGTACACATGCGCTTGTCACTCCCCGATGTCGTCGTCCCGCGTGCTGAGCCACCCGAGTCAGCACCTCTGCGCTCGCGCGCTGCTCGCCGTTTACGCACACCGAGCCAGACGAGCAGCCCGCCTGCTCTTGCCGTTTACACTCACAAAAGTTCCCATTACATAGGTACGTAGAACGGGGATCGTTAATTTTAAGTTCCCAGAACCAGAACGTTTGGTTCGACAAACCGGAACGCAACGAACGCATTTGAGCTGTGGGCTGCAGGCCCATTTGCGTTAACCGTTGCGTTAGTATGGAACCAGCTACTTCTCCCATCGACTACATTCAACAGGCCGGCCCATTTGAAAATCTACTCTCTCGTACGAGGACTAGATGAAACCAGCGCCCCCGGCACTTGGCTCCAGCGTCGCACAGCTTCTCAGCTCCAGAGTAGCGTCGCCACCAGCGTCCAGCGCCGCATCATCGATTTCCGCAGCTCCGCTTTCCAATCTACGCCGGCGTCCATGCTGCTGACCCAGTGTCCTTTGGATCGCGTACCAGCCACGTTCCTGAGTCCGTACCGGTGCGTTCCCGAACCGCGTACCGGGACGAAAGTTCCGTAGCGATCCGCGTTCCCTGTGACTGTTGCTGCACCGAGCTCGCCGTCACGCACGCCGAGCCAGCCGAGTATCTCGCCTGCACTCGCCGGTCGCCGCCCACCGTGACCGAGCTCGTTGTTGGGTGCGCTGAGCCACCAGAGTCAGCACGCCTACACTCGCTGCCGCACGCACCGGCCCCACCCCGAGCAGCACAGCCTGTGCCCGTCGCTCGCCGATGACCAAGGTCGCCGTCCTGCGTGCCCCAACCACCCGAACAACAAGGCATGGCGCTAGGGTGTGTGATCCCAGGCTCAGAGTTACATGCATCCCTCTACTCTTCTCCAAGTGCGGCGAGGGAGAATTCTGAGAAGAACCAGCCACCATGGAGCCGCCGTGCTGAGAGGCCAGACGGGGTGAGGGTGAAAAGAATAAAGAAGGCAATAACAGGATGCAAGCGGCGCGGGCTTGTTCGCAAGCCTGCTTAGCCCGCCTCGCAAAACAGGCCCACTGGGCAACCACGACATGCTTGCTTTGCGGGTTGAGGCGGTCCAGTCTGCTAGCAAATGCGGGCCGCTCTCAAAGCCCACAAAATCCCGCAAACTTCTGCTACTTGGCGTGCGACTCTTCTTCGTCGTCGCCGCCGCACGCAACAGTGCTTGCCCGGCCGCTCAACGCCGCGCGCAACAGCGCTCTCCAGCGGCTGCTCCACCCGCACCCATGGACGAGGTGCCCGCCATGGCACCGATGTCGGTGCTAGTGCTGGAGAAGCCCGCCGTCACAATGATCCTGAGGACTAGAAGAGGAAGGGGAAGGGCCCGTCAGACCTGCTCTGGCCACCGATGCTCCCGAGGACCACCAACGCGGGCACGTCGCAGCCGATCCCCGTGCAGACCCTCGCCTCAGTGTCATCTGCATCCGTCGCCATTACGTTGCCGTCCCCGAGGTCCACACTGTCCCTTCTCCGGGACGCGGACGCCGACAGCCAGAGGCCGCAGCAATGCAAGTACTATGCGCTCACTAATCTTGCTATGAAAAAGATGTGCTTCGGTTCCAATAGGTTACTAATTTTTCATATGCTTGAGTGAAGATCCTATGTTAAATATGTTTAACTGAAATGGTGGATTAGATAATACATTTACATACAGGAAAAAGTCTACATATCCCCCTGAATAATTGGGGTGTGTCTGATGAGGACATCCTCCATTATTACCCGTTGGCAAAGACGCAACAAATAATGGACCAAGTGACCCTGTTGTAGTCGGACGGCGAACGTGTGAGCCTCTGAATAATCTCACCTTGCTTAGCTTGGGAGGAGGAAGCCACCTTAAAAGGGAGAGTCGCCCTTCCCCTATCAGACTAGTCTTTTAGGGAGATTGGGCCTTTCTCCGAGTGGGTGTGCCTAAGAACTGTTGGGGTCCGGGCAACCTCAATTTATCGGGTCTCGGCCAACCCTACCTGGGCCGGATGTATCATTTGGTATCAGAGTTGGGCCCTTGTTTAAGGGGGTGGAAATGATGAGGACATCCTCCATTATTATCCGTTGGCAAAGACGCAACAAATAATGGACCAAGTGGCCCTGTTGTAGTCGGGCGGCGAACGTGTGAGCCTCTGAATAATCCCACCTTGCTTAGCTTGGGAGGAGGAAGCCACCTTAAAAGCGAGAGCCACCCTTCCCCTATCAGACTAGTCTTTTAGGAAGATTGGGCCTTTCTCTGAGTGGGTATGCCTAAGAACTGTTGGGGTCCGGGCAACCTCAATTTCTCGGTCCTCGGTCAACCCTACCTGGGCCGGATGTATCAGTGTCTAACCTAGGCCCCCAACTACAAAACCAGGTAACGAACACCCTAAACTTTCGCAAACCAGACAATCAACCCCCTGAGACGGTTTGGGAGAGTGATTTTGGTGACATGGCAGCCGGCGTGTGGGCGGTTTGGACACGATATTAATAACATATCACTCGTATACAATCACAAGAATAATGATCCTATACCATCTGATTATCTTACATTTTTTTTTGAACTTTCACCTACTAAAGAAAAAAAAGAAATGGCGCGAAGTGTGGTATCATACTTTATTAAGTGTTACAACAACTATGTAGATGTTGTGTGCGGTAATCAAGTGATTGATTCTTAGGAGCCTTCTAATGAAGTGAAGTGTAATAAATTTAAGAAGGAAATTTCTAGAGAAAAGAAGTCATAATTACAGCTTGCATTACTAATTAGAATAGACGCTAGGGAAATAGGGAGTTATAGCAGCGGCCTCTTAGCGCTCTTAGCCGCATAAAGGAAAAACTCCATCGAAGGAAATCTAAAAGCCTGCAACCTGGCCGGGCTTATTATTCTATTATACATACACAGAGTAGGCAGAAAAAGGGGATTACCGAGAAACTTACGGAATGTAAGAGACCTAGCGGGGCAACCCCTGCTTGGTCCAGTCATGATACCAGACCACAAGAAGGATGATAGCGTTGACTGCCGCGAATATGATCAAAGATTTCAACATTTCTTTTATAGCTTTCTCAGATAGATCTATTACGGAAATTAAAAGCAATGAGAACTGAGACTCATATACGCCAGTCAAACACCCAACAAAGTTGCTCTTTTGTCGAATCACAAGAGCATAGCCTGGCTTGTCTGAGGATGAGCTAGCAAACCAAGTCCTCCATCTGGTGGCGTAGGAGACTGCATTTAAATATTACCCCTTCCTTATTGCCATAATATTATGGATTTCTTTCCCCACGAAAACAAGTAAATCCCCAACCAAGGCCCGAAGCGGTGCCGTAGACGAATGCTTCTTGGCGGAATAAATGGTATGACACGACCTCTTTTTGCTCCCTTTTCGTCGTCTTATCCAAGAAGGTCCATCTATATTTCAATAATCTGCATTCGAGATGTCGTCCGGTGGAGTCTGTCTTCCTATGGAAAATTCCTTACTTCCAACCAACTCCCCACTTCCACTTACCAGACAATCAATCCCCTGAGGCGGGTTGGGAGAGTGGTTTTGGTGACATGGCAGCCGGCGTGTGGGCGGTTTGGACACGCGGGCAAGGTGGCTGGCTTTCACGCCCACTGACCGATGGGCCCCACCTGTCAGGCGGACTACCGGCTGCCACCGTAGACCGCAAGGACGACACGCGCCGCCGCCACCAGCTCCTACTCCCTGCGCCTGCGCCGCTGCTCCTTGCGCCCGCGACGGCAACGGCCCCACTACGCCGCTGCCGCTGCCCACCTCCACTACGCGCCACCACCGCCGTTCTCGCACCACGACATGTCCAGCGGCAACGGTGGCGGCACCACGACCGATTCGTCGAGCGAGGAGCGCGACCCGCCATCCGGACCCGCTGCCGCCGAGCACGCGCACCTCCGGCGGAAGGCAACGCCGCGGCGCGCGCACTCGTCGAGGTCGATGTGGTCCAGCCCAGCGCCCGTGGTGAAGACGAAGCGGAGCGACAGGACGGAGCGCGGACAGGTTCTCCCGGAACGCGCCGTGCGCGTCGGCGTGGTGGAGGAACGAGGGACGCAGCAGGGAGCTCGCTGCAGCTGCCCATGGTGGCCCATGGTGGCGGCCTCGGTTGAGGATGCGGACGAGCATCATGCGCACAACGACGGGGCGGAATGTGGCTGGTGCACGAAGATCGGGAGCTCGGTGTATGTCAGCCATGGCGGCGGCGAGATCTGGACGGACATGGGTGGAGGTGGTGTGGTCGTGGATCGGCACCGAGGGGTTGGGCGGACGCGTCATGCTCCTGCTGTTCCATAGAAGTCGGTCGGTCGCGGAGAAGCTTTCGCGGATCTGGGACGAGGAGAGCAGCCACACGGGCAGCGACGAGGACGCCGATGCTGCGCCATGGCGAGCCGGACCAAGACGGAGATCTTCGGACGAGTAGGTGGCAGAACTCGTCCTCAAGCCGCGCCATGGCGGCCTGCAACGCGGCGTCAGTGTGCCCGCGAGGCAAGCGGTCATCTGGAGGTCCTCGGCGGCGAGCGGCTGCGCCCCGCGGACAAGCAGGTGGCGGAACTCATCCTCGAGCCGCGCCATGGCGGCCTGCAGCGTGGCGTCGGCGCGCCCGCGAGGCAGGCGGCCGCGGCGAGGTACTCCCCGGCGTCCTTACGCGAGTCGAACACCAGCGCGTCCCCGACGGCGGGGGACTCCTAGCGCTCGACCAACTCAGCCACCGCATCCCACTTCTCCTTGTCGTGGGCCGCCGCGTCGCCTTCGTCGAGGTAGGAGAGGGAGAGCTGAAGCGCCACCACCACCAACCTGCGGTGACCAGCGGCTCCCTCCTCCAGTCCTCTGACGACGAGGACGAGTATGAGGAGGAGGAGGAGGACGACGATGCCGACGCAGGGGAGGGTCGGCCCCGCGCTGCTGCTGCTGGCCAGTCGAGCGGCTCCATGCCGGAGGGCTGCAAGTGCCTGGCGTGCACGGCGGCGCTCGCACGCACGCGGCTGAAGGAGACGGAGTATTTCAGGGGGTGCGTCCTGACAGGTGGGGCCCACCTGGGGCCCACCGGTCAGTGACCCGGACCGAGACAGGTTCGCCACCTTGGCAAACCGCTGACACGCTAGACGCCACGTCAGCAAAACCACCCTCCCAAACCGCCCCAGGAGGTTAGTTGACTGGTTTGCGAAAGTTTAGGGTGTTCGTTACCCGATTTTATAATTGAGGGCCTAGATTAGACACACACCAATAGTTTAGGGGGGTAAGTAGACTTTTTCCTTTACATAAATATCTGTCAATTTCTATGATCTGAAGTAGCATATCTGAACTAGCAATTCTGTAATTTAGTGAATACTAAACGTAACTATTATCTGAATGTCACCACTAATACAATCATGTTAAGCTAAGGGGCACATATTACTCAGACAACTGATGGCAGTGAGAAAAGCATCCGAGAGAAAAGCATTGTATGTCTGTATCTGTCAGCGTTGAAGTTCAAGAAAAGCATCGCCTGTCCAACCATACAGTATTTACTACATAGCCTAAATCTTGTGTCTTGTACTGAGGTAGTGAGGTTGACACACATTTGATAATCTTTGCGTCAGAGAGAAGCGGGTCCTGCTAGGCTTTGCAGGCCTAAGAGCTTTAGCAAGTGAATGCCCGCAAAGCCTACTAAGCAGGATTGCGGCAAGAGCGGCGCCGTGCCGGCCGTCTGCAGAGCAGCCCGCTTGCAAGTTGACGTAGAATGTGACATATTTCACGGAGTAGTAGCGGAGGCGAATCAGTGGTGCTTGTCTGGGTACAAGCACTTGGCGAGGCTCTTGGGCAGGTTCTGAATCCCGGCGCTGATGGCCATTCAATTGGCCTGTGTTCTTGGTCTTCCTTGTTTGGCTTAGTGGGGCATCGGCAATTGTTGGTTGCTGCTCCCTGTTCTGCTTCTTGTCTGTTGTTTTTCTTTCTGCTTAATTGGCTGTTGTTCTTGGTCTTCGCTGTTTGGCTTAGTGGGGCATCGGCAATTGTTGGTTGCTGCTCCCTGTTCTGCTTCTTGTCTGTTGTTTTTCTTTCTGCTTAATTGGCTGTTGTGCTTTGCGCTTTGAACTCTACCCTGTTTAATGAAAAGCACGCTTAGACGTGATTGAAAAAAAAATATAATGTCATATTTCCTAATAGGTAAATTGTAACGGTGTTTTATAAAAGCACGAAAGTTGTAATAGCACCGATCCAATTAACCCTTTTTTTAATACTTGTTTCATAGAGTTGGGATGGACAACCCGACGATTGAACTTCGCTTTGAGCGCTTGGACCTAGAAGCCAAGGCATGCGTGGGTAACAAGACTGTCCCAACATTCCTCAACTTCTTCTCCAACAAAATCATGGTATGGAAACATTCATTACCCAGTTACTGTCTTGCAGTTCTGATTCTTGTCGTCCTGTTGATCTGTTTCGTCATTAGCCTTTGATCTAAAAAGATTTGTTTTGTCAGGCTGTGCTGAACGCTATGCATATCATTCCAACTAAAACAAGGCCCATCTCTATCCTTCGTGACATTAGTGGGATAATTAGGCCCTGCAGGTGAGTTTATATGAGAAATAACCATCTGCACGAGATTGCAATTTTTTCTATCTTCGTGAAAAATAGTTGACCATGTCTGGAGTCTAATAGCATGAGTGTATTTCTGCAGAATGACTTTGTTGCTTGGATCTCCTGGATCTGGTAAAACTAGCTTACTCCTAGCTTTGGCAGGGAGACTTGAGTCAACTCTGAAGGTACGACAATCTTCATGGCAACAATTTACCAAAAAAACAGAAAAACAAAAAAAGTGGTTGCAACAGGGCCTTTCAGAAAAGAAAAGAAAAGAAAAGAAAAGAATCTAATACAGATGAATTTGCCTTCAGGTCTCTGGTACTGTAACTTACAATGGGCATGGCATGAATGAGTTTGTCCCTCAGAAGACATCAGCTTACATTGGGCAGGACGACGTTCATATCAGCGAAATGACGGTCAGGGAAATATTGGCCTTCTCTGCAAGGTGTCAAGGAGTTGGAACACGATATGGTATGCAGTAGGAGTACTGAAGAAAAAATAATACGTGTTTACCTTCAAGTAATTATTAGACCCTACGACTAAAAAATACTTGCACAGACATGACTGCAGAACTCTCAAGAAGGGAAAAAGAAGCCAATCTTATACCAGATCCTGATATTGATGTTTACATGAAGGTAAAGTACTGCTTCACTTTCAAAAAAAAAAAAATCCATTGTTCTACTAGAAGGGCAAAATGGCAATCAATCCTGTACTTTTCTTTTGCCTAAACAGGCTATCTCTGTGGAAGGTCAGGAGCATGTGATCACAGATTATACCCTAAAAGTGAGTAGTAAAATATATAACTGGAAAAAAAACATACAGAATGTAGCACTGATCATACTTGCAAGTTCAATGCAGATTCTGGGCCTAGAAACCTGTGCAGACACGATGGTGGGAGACACCATGATTAGAGGTATCTCAGGAGGACAAAAGAAGCGTGTCACAATCGGTATGTGGCCTCTCTGCTCTCAAATTGAGAATCATGATACTGAGAGTTGCATTGCCATCTTACCATAAAATTTAAAATGAATGGGTTTGTGCAGGAGAGATGCTTGTTGGTCCAGCTAAAGCATTCTTAATGGATGAAATTTCAAATGGTCTCGACAGCTCTACAGCGTACCAGATTCTAAATACCATTAGGAACTCTATCAAAATCCTTGGTGGCACTGCACTCATTGCGCTGCTTCAACTACCACCTGAAACTTATGAACTCTTCGATGACATTGTTCTTTTATCAGAGGGCCAAATTGTGTATCAGGGTCCACGAGAAAACATTCTTGAGTTCTTTGAAGCTGTAGGCTTCAAATGTCCAGAGAGGAAAGGTGTGGCAGACTTCTTACAAGAAGTGAGTGATCGTGATCCACCAGAATTTCTTTGTTTGATGTTAGGGTTTAGGGTTCCTCTGATTTGACAAACCTTTATGTTGCAACAGGTCACATCTAGGAAAGATCAGCACCAGTACTGGTACCTAGGAGAGAAACCACACCAGTACATCTCCGTCAACAACTTTGTAGAGGCATTCAAAGCATTCCATGTCGGGCGTAAGCTGGCGGAAGAGCTCAGTGTGCCCTTTGATCGATCCAGAAGCCATCGTGCTGCGCTCGCAACATCAGGGTACGGTATCAGAAAGATGGAGCTTCTGAAGGCATGCTTCTCTAGGGAGTGGTTGCTTATGAAAAGGAACTTGCTCGTTTACATTCTCAGAGTAGTCAAAGTATGTGTCTTAGTTCTTCACATCATCACTCAGAATTTGTTAGATAGTAACAAGTTCTGATGACTTAAAATGTTTCTACTATACCAGGTCATAATCATTGGAACCATTTCAATGACGGTCTTCCTGCGCACAGAAATGCACAGAAGCACTGTCGAAGACGGAGTTATCTTCTTGGGTGCAATATTTCTTAGCACAGTCACTCACTTGTTTAATGGATTTTCTGAGCTTAGCATGAGCATTTCCAGGTTGCCTGTTTTCTATAAGCAAAGGGACATGCTCTTATATCCAGCATGGGCATATGCTTTGCCAACATGGCTAGTCAAGATCACAATATCATTCCTCGAATGTGCTGTATGGATAGGCATGACTTACTATGCCATTGGCTTTGATCCAAATGTTGAAAGGTTCTTCCGCCATTATCTACTGCTGGTACTGATAAGTCAGATGGCATCTGGTCTCTTCCGGCTACTTGCCGCACTAGGAAGGGAGATGATTGTTGCAAATACATTTGGGGCATTCGCTCAGCTTGTTATACTGATTCTTGGAGGCTTCTTGATAGATCGTGGTATATTTTTTTTTCATTCAATAAGTTTGAGGCAGCACCAAGAACACAGTGTTCAATTCTCTTTTCTGCAGACAACATAAAAAACTGGTGGATTTGGGGCTACTGGTCGTCCCCTCTTATGTATGCACAGAATGCCATGGCAGTGAACGAGTTTCTTGGCCATAGCTGGCAGAAGGTAATGCAGAATCTTCTTGGGCAGTACAAGCTTGATCAGCCTATGCACAGCTAGGATACTCAGAAAAATGTCATTTTTTTGTGCAGGTTGTTAATATAACTGCAAACAACAACACACTTGGCATACAAGTTCTAGAAGCACGTGGCATATTTGTTGATCCTAACTGGTACTGGATTTGGTGTCTGTGCATTGCTTGGGTACATCATGCTCTTCAACATCCTCTTTGTTATTTTCCTCAACTGGCTTGACCGTGAGTACCCTGACAACTCAAATCTCCATTAGTCCATTGATCCAACATCATTCAAGCTTCATAGGTCTAAGCACTTACATCTTCGTAACTCCAGCACTTGAAAAAGGCCACGCTGCTGTTTCTGAAGAGGAACAGGAGAAGCATGCAGATAATCATGGGAAGGCATTCGATCGCTCTCTGCTGGAAAGGAATTCCAGATTTCACCGATTCATGGTCAGTATTTAAAGCACAGTACTGTAAAAACATTTGCCGAATAAAAAACGTTGTTGTTGCTCTTTATGCTACATGACAAATGCAGGATCCAGAGAAATGACTGCACCTGGCAATAAAAAGAGAGGAATGGTATTGCCATTTATCCCCTTGTCGATTACGTTTCTCAATGTTAGATACTCTGTGGATATTCCTCAGGTATGCCTAAATTATAAGCGTTACCCTATTCTAATACACATTGCAAGTAATATACTTAATCTCATGTGAAAAAAATGACAGGACATGAAAGAAAAAGGTAGAATTGAAGGTCAGATAGTGCTACTGAAGGGTGTCACTGGAGCTTTCAGACCAGGAGTTCTTACGGCCTTGATGGGTGTCAGTGGAGCTGGCAAGACTACTTTGATGGATGTGTTGGCAGGAAGGAAAACTAATGGTTACATTGAAGGGGAGATTTACATTTCTGGATATCCAAAGAAGCAAGAGACCTATGCACGGATCTCTGGATACTGTGAACAAGATGATATCCACTCACCACATGTTACCGTCCATGAATCCCTCATGTACTCAGCATGGCTCCGGTTACCCCTAGAATTTGATGCAGAAATAAGACAGGTTAGTTGAATTACTTCCTTTTTTTCTAATTCGTAACACCTGAAAATGTATATGTATATTTTATATCGCATCTGACCACCGGAGCCCTGAAATGCTTTTCTTTATGGATGTAGATGTTTGTGGATGAGATCATAGAACTCGTCGAGTTGACACCTTTGAGAGGAGCACTGGTGGGACTACCAGGAGTGAATGGTTTGTCAACCGAACAGCGGAAGAGACTCACGATTGCTGTAGAGCTTGTTGCCAACCCGTCCATTGTATTCATGGACGAACCAACATCAGGATTAGATGCAAGGGCAGCTGCAATAATGATGAGGACCGTTAGGAATATGGTTGACACTGGAAGAACAGTAGTATGCACAATCCACCAGCCCAGCATTGACATCTTTGAGTCTTTTGATGAGGTAAGTTGCTGCAAGAACGAAAGTATATAAATTTTGCTGCATTTTTCAAACTAAATGAGACAGCACAACAAGGCTCCCAGTTCTACTTGCCATCACGGGAAAATTGTGTCAATTACAGTACCCAAATAAGAGAAATCTGATGACATAGTAGGGGAAACTAAAGCCAGAGAAACACTAAGTTCACAGCCTCACTATATACAGAACACTAACTTGTACTTTCTGAACTTTGACAGCTAATTCTGATGAAACAAGGAGGGGAAGAGATATATGTTGGCCCCTTAGGACGGCATTCATGCCATCTAATCACATACTTTGAGGTGAGCCTCAGTGCTAACCTATTGAACAAGATTGTATAGCTTAATTCAACACATACTATGGTTGTTAACCTTTGCTTACACTTATGACTTACCCAAATGAAGGGAATACAAGGAGTGAATAAAATAAAAGATGGTTACAATCCTGCCACATGGATGCTAGAAGTGACCACTCCAGCTCAAGAAGATAACCTTGGAATTAACTTTGCCGAACTATACAGGAATTCTGACCTATACTGGTATATGGCGAATTCTTCTAACCACGTTCACTCATGTTTTTTTCTTATAAGTCATTTTTCCTTATGCTAAACTTCAAAATACTGATTACATCACATTGTTGCAGGAGGAACAAAGCTTTGGTCAGTGAACTAAGCAAACCTCCACCGGGATCGAAGGACTTGTACTTCGCAACCCAGTATCCGCAGTCCTTCCATGCACAATGCATGGCTTGCCTGTGGAAACAGAACAAGTCATATTGGAGAAATCCTTCATATACTGCAATGAGAATCTTCTTCACGACAGTTGTTGCCCTCATATTCAGCACCATCTTCTTTAACTTTGGCAAGAAAATGTAAGCAACCCAAACTGAAACTCCAATTTCAGAGTTTAGGCTTATAGCTGAGTAGCAAATAAAATTTCGTTTTCACTTCCCTTTTCAGAAACAAGAGGCAGGATCTGTTCAATTCTTTGGGTTCCATGTATGCTGCTGTCATTTTCATTGGAATGCAGAATGGCCAGACAGTGCAGACAATTGTAGAAACTGAGCGAATGGTCTTCTACCGAGAAAAGGCAGCGGGAATGTACTCTGCTCTACCCTATGCTTTTGCACAGGTATAAGCGTTACTGGGTTCGGTTGAATGCTTGAATAAAAAGTAAATCCTGCATTGTTTCTACTTCAACTGCTTAATAGACTTACTACAGTATTAACCATTATTAAACAGGTTCTTATTGAGATCCCACACATCTTCCTCCAGACCATCGTGTATGGGCTCATTGTGTATATCCTGATTGGTTTTGACAAGGAAGTCGAGAAGTTCTTCTGGTACATCTTCTTCATGTTCTTCACATTCATGTACTTGACGTTTTGTGGGATGATGGCAGTTTCCATGACACCCAGCAGCGAAACTGCTGCTATACTCTCGACTGCATCCTATGCTATATGGAACATCTTTGCGGGCTTCTTAGTTCCCTGGCCCGTAAGTTTTTTATAACGTATATTCTTTCCCTTGCACTACATTAGCAGTCATACTTAAGTAGACACACCTGGATTCCAGAGGATGCCAATATGGTGGAGATGGTATGCCTGGGCATGCCCAGTGGCGTGGACACTCTACGGGCTTGCTACTTCACAATATGGAGAATCTAGAGAGATGCTGAAAGAAGGTGAAATGGTAAAAGATTATGTCAACAGGCTGTTTGGATACAGGCATGAACATTTGCCTTATGCAGCTGGTGCAGTAATTGGATTCACTATCCTTTTTGCTTCCAGCTTTGCCTTCTCCATCAAGGTCTTCAATTTCCAAAGAAGATAATAAGAGAAATCGTTTCGAAGAACTCGGCTGTTCTTCAACTTAGCTACTGATGCCAATAGATGTAATTTCTCTGAAAGAAAATGCATGCATGAACCCCGTGACAAAATTGTTTGAATGGAACATCTCCAATTGCCTTGTTCATTTTGTAAATCTAATTTTCCATAGAGAGTTGTCGAAGTTCAAGAAAACTAATTAGAGAGTTAAATAAATAACTGTGTCTGTGTAGTAATTCTTTCTTTAGCATATCTCTAATGATATTGAAATCACCTCATATTAATATTGGTTCTTGATTATTTGAACAGAGAATACCCCCTGATCTACCCCTGGTCCCCTTCATTTTTTTTAGATAAAGGATAGAAACTATCCGGCTTCATCTACCCGTGGGTTGGGTAGAATCAGGTCAAATTATTACAACAGGAAAATTAAAATGAAAGAAACTGACGGAAAAATTACATCTCCAACAAGGAGCTCTTCAAAGTCCTACGCGACAAACAGGCTTGCTCCATGGTGTCAACTCCATTAGAATAAGATCACCAACGTGATGACAACTCCACTAGAATAAGATCACCAGCGTCAAGACAAAAGCCGCTAAAAATACGTTTGTCAAACCTAAAAATGGAATCGTTTTAGGCATCAAATTTCGTTAAAATGGAATCTTCACAGAGATTACGTCTAACCAAACACCATCTATGGATTGGTCATCTCCTATCCATAGATATTCCATTCGACCAAACTCACAACTATTGCTGCCTCGGAGAGACAGAGCAAGTAGGTTTCCAGGACGACAATAACTTCGGAACCCTGCCGGCTGCCAGCAGCAGCAGTGAGCTTCTGTTCGTCCTTCCCCGCAGTGAGTGCCACTGGGCACTTGGATGCTGGTGTTTAGGAGTTGCGGGCGGCAGCCGCTGCGCAGGCTTAAATTCCATGCAGGGATAAAAACTGCGGCTGCGCAGCCGGCCGTAGCATTGTTCCTAGAGGCGCACAAGCAAATTCCCTCCTGCACCGCGTTACTGTTCTGAACTCTGAAGCGCCTTCATTTCGCAGCAGTAGGACATCAATTGAGACGTCAGAGTGTTCGTGGGACGGCCAGGCCTTGAGATTTGAGAATCTTTCATGCATCCGGCACAAGTACTGTGAAAGCTGTAAAATTTTTCTCAAGAACCAAAAAAGGAGACGCGAACGCGCGTCCGATCCTCGCTTACTACAGTACAACCGCTGCTGCTCCTCTGACGGCGTCACCACAGGCAGCCGGGCTTCTTCTGCATCAATAAACCAACACCGACAGCGAAGGGAACAGAAAGACACACACATGGAGTCAAACTGCCTTAATAACCCCGGATGCAATGCAATGGGAACTTGAGGGAGCGGACGAAACACGCACGCGCGGGGAGCCTGACGGACGAACCGGAGACGGAGAGTCTCGGAGCAGTCACCGGGAAGATTTCGTCGTCCCTGATGACGCGACCGGCGATTGACAGGGACGCCGATCCTCCTGTGTGGCCTGTGGGCAGAACAGGGTCCACAGCCTTACCACTGCACAGTCACGGCCCACGCCGGCCCCTGTGTTCCTCGCGCAGGCGCATCTTCTATTCTGTGCCTTTCAGCGTGGGTCAAGCAACAGCGGACCCAGTCCGAACCCAGCCCCGGCGGCACCCGGCAATGAATGTGAATGACGCCGCGGGGCGGGAATTCTTGTCCTGCGCCGCTGCGAGCCTCACCCCTGCTCCCTCCGGTCGCCGCTGCTGTTTGTTTGTCCATCTCGTAGGCTTCCCCCATATACAGTATAGCCGAGTCTTGGTCCTCTTGGACAAGGAAATCTCGCGTTATCTTTTATATAATTTTTCTTAGGGAAAAAAGAGAGAGAGAACAGTCTCGCATACATATCTTTAACCTGAATGAAGCAATCATCGACGCCGAGTAGGGTCGGGGAAGGTCGGCATTAGTCAATCTGAAACGACACCGGCACAAATTCGGCATCGCGTTCGGTTCTCCGTTTTGTCACACTATACGCTGCCCCTCCCAACTGGAGCCGCTCGTTGTCCAATGACAACAGCCCCATGTCCATGTCTGTGTTTGGAATCTGTTCGTTGTTTGCACAAATTGGATTTCCTCCTGGAAGACTTCTGTTTGTTAATTATAATTAGGGTGTCCTGTAGGAGTAATACATATGATAGACGGGGAGTCGGAGAAGAAACAACCGCGGCAGCTAGCTAGGGTGCAAATCGAGGGCAGGTGTGTGACAGATTGATTGCGTGTGTGATGCAACTAACGACGGACAGGCTAGCTATAGGCTAGGGCATGGGACGGTGGTGGGAGACGCCGTTCGGTACACTGATAGATGCATCTTTGTGCCAAGGGTGACGCGCGCAGTCCGTAGCTAGTAGCAGTAGTACACAAGAGCACGCCGGCCTCAATGTACGGTACGTCACCAGATTGTCAGAGCGTGCGTAGCAGCCACTATCTTACAGTTTCCTGTCAACATCGCAAGCCCCGTGCTTGAATTCCTTCATCAGCGCGGTGCAACCCAACGCAATGACTTGGTAGTCAATCCAACTGAACATGACGATCCAAGCCAAGCCAGTGCGGCCAAGGGGGGCTGGCAGGGCCATGGCCCCCTAACATTTGACACTAACAAAAGTCTTTTGCGTTCTTCAGTTGCTATACATTAATTGGTTAGCTTCTTCTTAAATTTAAAATGCGATGCGATACAACAAGCTAAGGCTGCACCGCGTCGGAACCACACCGACACATGGTGCAAAAGCCTTCCACGTGAGAATCATTTCCGGTTTCAGCTCGGATCAGCTGAGGCATGCAGTAGCTAGGCTCGCGTTCTCGTGGTCGTGAGGTCATGACCTTTCGCCCGCGCGCCCATGTACGAGATGCAATTTCCACGCAGCTTCCTGTGCGCGCTAGCTCCCATATGCATATGCTTCATGGCAGTTGCAGTTGCAACTGCGCCATACCGCGGCACGTCCCGCACCGACCATCTCATTCCCATTGCCCTGTCAGATCCATGAGCAGGTCACGAGACTACACAGTAATAAGCGACTCAGGAGAGTACCCACGCGAGCGAGAGCAACGCAGCACAACACAACGACGATCCAGCAGCATCCAACCGGACGGCCCGATCGGCGAGAGAGGCAGCAAGCCGCAGGCGCGCGTGGCCAGGGACGCGGGACCCCTCAACCGCCGGAGCTGAAACCGGCAAGTGGCGGAGCCAAGGGGGGTCGGCAGGGGCCATGACCCCCCTAACATTTGACACTAACAAAAATTACTAGTATTTCTTCATATTTTTATTAAAACTTAAGAGAGTAAAATAACAATATTCTTATATTATACACTTATCAACCTCTAAATTATAAAAGTATACACCTATCAATGTCCTCTAAATTATAAAATCATATAGAAAGAGTTGTTTTCGATTTTTGAAAGTTAAAATTTTGTAGTTGGCCTCCCTATGGATAATTCCTGGTTCCGCCACTGCCGGCAATGGCCCCCCAACCTCTCAGTCCATCATTTCAATCGCGTCGTGTCCGGGAAAATGTTTAGCGTCAAATTGCTCGTGTGAGGTGTACCACAACGACAAGCTAGTCAGTGTGTGCCTGTCATGGCCCCATGGCATCGCGCCCATATGTGTATCGTCTTTTTTTATTATTATTTTCACAACGTGATATTTATGGTTGTTGGTTGTAACTTATTGTAATAAGCTATATAAGGATGGAATACAAAGGTCTGAGTAATATATAAAATGATATATTATTGACGATCGAGAAATCGCTAGCAAAGTTGATGGATGATGCATCGATCGCTCCTCGCATTCTAGCTAGAGGCCTAGAGCCCAACAAAAATTGTGTACACGTACGACCAGTGTATACGTATACTTGTAAGTAGAAATGCTCAAATAATCTACCGTGCACATACACTCGTGTGCCGTGTGTGCCTCGCGCTTGGAAGTGTGGAACACTGGCACCAAAGGTCACGAGGCAGTGGCTGTGCTACACACCACCGTCCACTATACAAACTTAATCATGAAGCATTATTTTCCCTGAACCGGAAGCCATTGCCGGTTTTAGCTCAACGCCGAGGGTCCCCGCAAGTCCCCGCCCCCTCCGCCTGAGACTTGTTGCCTCTCCGATCCTGGCTGCCTTCGGCTCGGAGGGACGACGACGTGGCCCGACCGCCATGAAGGCCGGGGCCAGTGCATGACGCCATCTCAGGAGTCGCTGAGATACGTATCTTAGGTTTTTTTACACTTTGTTTAGATGGCTAAAAATATGAACCCGATGAATAATAACTTTTTTGTCTTATTTGGCAAATATTGTCCAATCGTGGACCAACTATGCTCAAAAGATTCGTCTCGTGATATACAACTAAACTATGTAATTAGTTATTTTTTTATCTATATTTAATGCTCCATGCAAGCGGCTAAAAATTGATGTGATGGAGAGAGAGTCATATTTCTAACCTTTTGCAGGCCAACTAAACAAGGCCTTAGATAATGAGATACGTATCTTAGGTAAGCACAGGGCAGTTTTATTTGTCTCTCGCTCATTGACTTAATTAGTTTTGCCTATAAATATATGGACCAGATAGCACTGGTCGGTTCCTCACGCGCATCTTCTCTCTCGCATCCTCGTTCGGTGTCCACCACACTACCAAGTGGAAGCTGGTCGTGCATCCTTCTTTCTCAGCTATGGCACGTCTGCTCACCGTGCACTGCGATCATTTCAGTGACCTCCCTTCTGCTGAGAGGATCCGATTTGAGTTCATACATGTTTGTATCATATTCAATGGCGGAGCCAAGGAGGGCTCGCAGGGGCCATGCCCCCCCTAACATTTGGTAACAACTACAATTACTAGTATAACTTAATACTTTTTATTTATATTAAAAGAGAAATTATATAGAATTCTTGATATATATATATATATATATATATATATATATATATATATATATATATATATATATATATATATATATTCTAGATAGTAAAATTATACAAAATACAACAAAGTTATAAAATTGTTGCAATGGAAAAAGACTAAGTCAGTGCTTAAAATTTACGAAGTCACTCTAGACGTCTTGACATTAATATGCATGTCACTTACCGATGAAAAGTAGTGCTTGATACATGTTTGGACGCGAGAATTTCACGCGATTTGCACCAAAATTTCCAGAGAATCAGTCCATTTTCAAAGAGAAAACGTAGAAACATGAAAAAAAAAGTTCTCACATTTCAAACAGACTCTTAGATCCCAGATACACATAAGAATATGCCAGCACACGTTAAAGTCAATGAATTAGTCCCGACAATCATCATATAGAACATAAAGGGTTAGGTGTCACTTAGTTTTTACATGTCTGCCTTTTTTTTTTAATCGGCCCCCTTCACTATAATTCCTATCTCCACCGCTGCGTGTGTCAGATGAGGTCAATTTATGACAACTCCAAGGCACGCACTGCACGGTTATTAAAAGTGTGGTGATACACAGACCCTTCAAGCTTAAAACCAGCACAGAAAAAACGACGTCGTCGCCCGACTTATACGTACTGTCACCTCTGCCCGGCACGCCCTCACCCACGCACGCACCAGGCGACTGAGCTCGCGTGAGGAGGAACGCGACACGGCGCAGCGTTGGCGGCGATGCACGGAAGCGGCCATGCTGGGCCAACCAACAGGCGGCGTACAGAGAAGCAATGTACGTAGGCCGGCCAACCAGCCAGCCAGATATGAGCTAGCAAAGTGGCGTCGCCATCAGCACAAACTCCCCGGAGAGCGAGAGGCATGTACGGGCGGGGCACCACCCCGAAATTAACAAACCAACCGCTAACCAAAAGCACACGCATCCATTGATCCATCATCTCTTGCTGGCCATCCTCGTCGGCTTTGACCGTTCGTAATAACGACATAATAACACACGGCCGGACACTCGTGTTGCTTACTTACTTTGCTTCCCCAAACATGAAACATGCATTCCCTTCATCCAAGCTAAGAGATGGACCGACCTGCTATCATCGTCCCTAGCTTACAAAGTTATTGTTACAAAGAGTTAGAAAAAATAACAATAATAATGCGATTAATAATTCCATCGCATGCACCGCGGCAATGATCCGCCGCACTCGCACTCTGCGCAGAGTGCAGACACGGCCGGCACACAGGTGTTAGCTTTCTTACACGCAGCAGCCTGTGAAGCCAAATCACCAATAAACAACAGTAAGAAAAGAAAAAAAAAGTTACAGAGAGGCAAGGACAGGGAGATGGCGTAGTAGCTAGTAGCAGCAGCAGAAGTAGGGAGAGACGTAGCTCGTTGTCGTCGTCGTCGTTAAGAAGCATTTAACCACGGCTTAACCTAGCGATCGCGATAGGTAACTAAACCAAACAAGCAAGCTAGGGTAGGTACATGCCGGGGTCCTGCACGTCCGTCCAGCAGCTCCCGGCGTTCCAGTACGCCGCGGCTGACGCGGGGTCGCCCAGCTCGAATATCCCCACGGCGTCCAGGGACGCGAACGGCGCCATGTCCTCGGAGACCGAGGAGGACGGCGCCGCCTGCTGGTGCTGTCCGCCTCCGGCCAGGAGCAGCTCCGAGGGGGTGGTGGGCGCTTCCTCCTTGGCCTGCGGCTGCGCCGCGAACGTGAACACCGGGAGCGGCGGCGGTGGGGGAGGCGCGAAGAGAGACGCCAGCGCCGCCGCCTGATCGGCGAATATCGGCGCCGGTGGCGCAACCACGTCGATCGTGGAGAAGGGGTTCGAGTGGTGGTGGTGGTGGCTGCTGATCGTGAAGGCGGCGACGCTGCTGTTCGACGACGGCGTGGCGGCGGCGGTGGTCAGGGCCGGAGCCTGGGCCGTCGTCGTCGTCGTGGGGCTCGCGCTGCCGCTGTTGCTGGTGGAGCGGGGCGAGGACGCGGAGGCGCGGCGCGGGTTCTTGGCGGCCGCGTCGCCCGACGTGGGCGTGGACGGCGCCGACGTAGCGGCGGACGAGGCGGACGACGACGACGACGACGCGCGCTTCGTCTTGCGGCACCCGCCTCCCACGGGGACGTTGCGCAGCACGCCGCCCTTGGTCCAGTACCGGCGGCAGCTCTTGCAGAAGTGCCGCGGCTGCGACAGGTTGTAGTTGTTGTAGTAGCAGAACTTGGTGTTGGTGGAGTCGCACCGCGGACACTTGACCGCCTCTGGCGGCGACACGACGCCGCACCGCGCCCCGGGCCCCTGCTGCGCCTGCGCGCGACGGAGGTCGCCGGCCGCGGCCCCGCCGAACAGCCGCCCGGCCAGGCCCGGGATAGACTGGAACTCCTGCATGGTATGGCCTCGGCGCGCGGGCGTGAGCTTAAGCTGGTGTGTGTGTGTGTGTTGTGTTTGCCGGGGCGGGGAGGCGGGAGCGTGGCAAGAGCTCCACCCGCTCGGCGTCGCCTCTGCATCACACACCGATGCGCGGGTAAATATCTACTTACGCTTCTTCTCCTCACTCTCATCAGGCTCGTCCTTGTCTGCCCGTCCATGCACTAGCCAAGTTACGAAACTGCCCTACAGTTCGTGTGCTATTGACCGAATTGGCCCTCGCTGTCATTCCTTATCGTGTTGTACGTGTGCGTACAGTAGGCGCGTGTGGCCGATCGACCTCGATGGCTACTCGAGTGCAGTAGAGATGGGAGCAGCTCTCCGCGCTCTCCTGCATTGATCGGCGATGTCGCTGCTGCATTCCTGCTCTGTGCTCAGATCACTAGTAGTCTAGTACCGTGCGTTCTGAATGATGCTCGTCTAATTTATTCTTCATCTTTTTTTTATTTTATTAATAATCTGCATCGATACAGAGTGTGTCCGATCTGCAGAATCAGCGCTGGGCTGGAGATTTTCCGGAGGATGATAAGGCCACGAGAGTTTGCAGCTATTGGATCGACATGCATGCTGACACGGCCCGAAGAGGCATGGCGCGCCGTGGACGAACCAGCGCCGCTTGTTTCGGTCGACGTTCCGGGCTTTCCTTTCGAGATGGGCGACCACTTCGCCTTCCGTTTCTGAACGCTGGCTCGGCTGTCACCATATACGTACGCTGGCAAAACATTCTTAACGAACGAATCTGGATCGACCTGCCGCCCATCGTATCGTTGTGCCAGCAAAGATGGGTCATGGGTGGGTACATATATACTGCATACATTTGGTGGCCTCGTGTACTCATGTGGTGCGGCCACGAAGGCTTTGTCGGCGACGTACTCTCGAGTTGGACTCAAGTGGTGAGGCGAGGGCATGGCTGGCCATCGCAGCGCAACTTCCTATACTGTATGATGATGAATGAACCAGATTCCGCATGCAAGAACCAAAGAAGCTAGTGGCGTCCGGTCTTACAGGCCGGCGGCGGCGCCGGGACCCGGCCGGGACAAAGTTGGGCTATGCTATGGAGCGGTGGAGTCCACATGGGGGCAACACTTACACGAGCAGTGTCCATGACGAATTGAACAGTCGTGACCCGATCGAATCGCGGTCAGGGTCGCACAAGCCGCGCAAAAGGACCACGGCGCGCTCACGCCCTTCCCGGGCCCTAGCTTCTGCTGCTCGCCAGGGCCGGCCACATCGATCGGCCTCGCGATCGAGCGCGACGCCGACGCGGGCAGGCCGCGGTCACCCGCTCAGTACAGGCACCCGCCCCCGCCGCTTGGGTAAAGTTGTTGCGTCCGGCACGTCGCGGTCGCTGGGCTGGGCTTAAAGTATTCCAAACGGGCGGGCACGGCACGCCCCGGCCCGGCCCTAGCCCGTCTAGGCACGGCAGACACGGTTTATTAGCCGTGCCGTGCTGGGGCGTGCCACCGTGCCGAAGTCTAGGCACTGGCACGACCCTAAACCTTGCCAGGCGTGCCAAGCGTGCCAACGTGCCAGCGTGCCGAGCCCCGTGTCATCCGTGCCGAGCCGTGCCAGCCGTGCTGAGCCCCAAGCCGAGCCCCGTGCCGAGACGTGCCAACCGTGCGTGCCCCGTGCCGAGACGTGCCGAGCCGTGCCAGCCGTGCTTTTTCCGTACCGAGACGTGCCGCCTGCTGGACCGGGCCGTGCCCGTGCCGGCACTACGGGCCGACTTCTCAGGCCAGGTACAAGAACGGCTATGGGCTGGGCCAGGCACGGGCACGGCTAGGCTGTGCTAGGGCCGTGCTTTTTCAGATCGGACCCGTGCTGGCGTGTTTAACGTGGCCCCTTTGGAAAACTTTAGCTGGGCTGTACTACCAAGCCCGGATAGGGTTGAGAACGCCTTGCCCGGATAGGTAATCATGGCGTTGCCGGATCCATCGAGCGGTCTCAGGAAGGAGCGTGCCTGCCCATCACGTACACGCTAGCTCTCGATGACGGCCGCCTGGCGGGCTAGCTAGCTCCATGCCCGCGCGGCACGGCGCTCGATCATCGATCGCATGGGCGGCCACGTTACGGCCGGCCGACCGGTTTGGCCGGCTTGCTTGCTCAGATTGGAGGACCGGCCGCGGCCGGTGTCATGTCATGGCGTGCTCATCTTCTTCGAACATCTATGGATGGTGGTTACGGCGGGCGGGCGGGCGGGCCGGCGGAGACGTGACCGGGGCCCGGTGGGCAAGTGGGAGCCACGGCGTCGAGTACTTCCGCTGCTCGCTTTGCTGTCCGTGTGCACACGTACGCCCGCCCACCCGCCCGTCGCGTCGCGCCTTCATGGCGTACGTAGGCGGCAGGCGGGCGCCGGGTGCCGTCGTTTTCGCCCGCCTAACCCCTACCTCATCAATCGATCGATCTGGCCGTCTCTCCACACCGGCTTCGCCCTTCAGGGCTCACATACACCGTCCGATCGTCCGCACGTACAGTTGCGGTCGTCGTCTGTGCAGTGCAGTGCTTGCCGGGTACATAGGGTAGTAGGAGTATCAGATCAAAGTACGTAGTACGTGTGCCGATGTCTAGGGGCACCTCGCACGTACCTTGGTCGTGCCCTGCATGGCATCCGTATAGTACCTGATGATGTATGTGTCTCACCGTATGTGTGTACGTTGATCCGGCAGGCTACCGAACACAAGAGTTCAATTTTTAATATCTCAGCCACATCTGCGCGTTTTCTCTTGGATCTCTCAACAGAGGACTCGACCGAATTCCCAGTTGAGTTTGCCATATCCAGAGACGTGCGTCTGGCGACGAGTAGAGACTGTCGCAGCTCCCTGCCGTCCGTCCGGCGTCCGGGCCCGTGCACTGCATCGACGAACCCGCGCACAGAGACGTGCAGGACTGTCCGGTCCGGACGACGGGTTGGGTCCCTTGCCGGCCACCACTCGTTCGCTGCTCCCATCAGGCGCCTGCCTGCCACCGCGCACGGCCGCGCTCGGCGTTCGTGCCGCTCATCACGCTGCACTGCACCGCCACGCCACTGCACTGGGTTCACTGTTTGCCGCCCTGCCTTCCAATGCAACTGTTGCAAAGGCCCGAAGCAACTGCAGTGCAACAGTGCGCAGGCACGTCGTCTATCTCCTCGCCGTGCACGGCCCGCCTGACATGCATGCGTGTCCATGACATGGCTCTCTGAAGGGTTGCAGGACTGCCACCCTGGCCTCGCTTTGATCGTACGCGCAAGTGCGTGTACCCTCTCCTGTGCGCCGGGCCCGAGCGGCATCGGCGTCACGTCTCCGGACATGGACAGTGCCCGCCGTGGCGCCATGCCGGGGACCTACCGCGAGCGGCCGCGGACGTACGCGTGCCCCAGCCAGCGGCCCCACCACACGTATCCTGACATACTCCCTCTCCCTCTGTCCAAAAGAATGTATTTTCAGTTTAATCGTATTTTTATAAAATATATATAAACATTCATAATATCAAATACTTTGTTGGTCCCTTTTTTAAAAAAGGAAAATCGGTTGGTCCTAAGACAACTGCACGTCTTATATCCATATATATATATATATATATGGATAATAATATCAATATTAATATCTTCAAGATAAATTTATTATAAATATATATTTCAAGATTAATCATGGAACTTATCCACATAGATGTAGTTGGGAAACTCAATTCAATTATATATTGTAAATGTGTATCTCCTCATTTTCACCATTATTTGGAGGCCAATTAGCTTACTTGTTATGTGCAAAGCAATTGTCTATACATGTTATATGTTAATCTTGATGTAGTTTGTGATAATTTCTAGCTCGAGGAGCCATTTAACGTTGCTATTATAAGGCGGTCTTTTCTCCAACTCGGCAACACAAAGAGTGTTTTGTTCCTCTTCTAGGGAGAGAGCTATGATTAGGGAGTGGAGAAAAGAGGTTTTGGAGCCTTCCCATACTTGTTGGCTCTCATGCATCTTTTGCATTAGCTTTTTATCTCATAGTTGAATCGTCGTCTCATTGCCTCCCATGCCTTTTTTTTTTCGTTAGAGGTTTCGATGTAAATCTCGGTTTCCTCTCATAATTTGGTATTTTTCTTGTCATATGTGTTGATTAAGTCACAACCTTACTTGCTATTGGTTCACATGTGAAGTGGTTGCTTCTATAGATGAGTTGGCATGAAAAGGATATGTGTGTTCTTCTTTTTTTTTGACAACTTATGTGTGTTCTTTGATATAATGAGTATGAGATGTGGGGGCTGATGTATTAGTGTGCTAATCGATGCTAGTATATTGTTGGTATATTGTTGGTAGATGGAACAAACTTGTGGTTTGTTGGATTCAAGTTTTAGGTGTTGTTTTGAATCACGCGCACAAGGTATTATGTAATATGTTTATGAAAAATAGTTTGATAAAACTAATTATTCCATTGTGTCATCACATCTATCCCCGATTCGCATTGATCCGATTATGCAGAGACCGAAGAGCATAATTAAAGACCATCGGATTTGATGTCTAGTCTAGATGAGCGGCACTCAGATTATAGATCCGTATGATAATAAGATCCGGCGAGCAGTCAACAAAGACAATGCTACATGATAGTTCATAAACATGTTTTATTTTAATATGATCTAAAACATAAAAACTATTTTAAACTTAAATGACGACGGAGGCAGGTCGATCATCACTCCTGACTGCAGACCATGGTGGTCGCAAGGGGCGGCAGCAACAGCTGCGTCTAGGGATGGCGGCTCATTATTTCGATTCAGCATATAATTATTTAAATATTTAATTAAATTTAAAAAATTGTTTGATTTAGACAAATCCAGGATATACGGATCATCGAGCCCTTGACTTGTCACTGCACGCTCCACTGTAGCAACTTGGCAGACAAGGGTGTCGATCAGGCGGTGGCTAGCTTTGCGGTCCGCTCAATGGTTCATATATAGAGGTGGTTAACATGTGGGCCGGCGCGGCGTGCTCGGGTAGCTAAGCTAAGCACTAGTAGCAGTGGCAGGACCCCCGTCCGCCACATGCCCGGTCGTCCGACGGGTCTCGGTCGCGTTTACTCCTATGGTCTAAGCCTCGACGTCTCATGTTGGGCTCCGATCCGACTAAACGTCATGGGCAACAACAACAACAACAGGCCGGCTAGCTATAGCCAAGGTCCGATAACTATAGGAAACATAATCGAAACGCAAGCTGAAAAACACACTACAGGTACCGGATCGACTACGTGAGGCTAGCTAGCAAGGACAATACATATATAATGAATGCAGTGTTTGTATCGTTTGGTCAAATTGAACAGTTAAGCTACTACCGCCGGCCGGTACCTGTCCATCGATCGATCAATCGTGGCAGATCGGCCCCCATCGATCCATAGATCGATCGAGTACTGTGTAAGCAACGAGCGAATCCGTCTATTATTATCTAGCTGCTACGGAGTACTAGATGACTAGAAGAAGTAGCCTTAATGACTGTAGGATGAAACCGTGTGATTGGGGGCCTGCATGATGGATGGCCAGGCCACGCCAGGCCAGGCCAGTTGATCGATGAACCAGCGCAGCAGTGCCACGCCTAACAAGCTAGTAGTAGTACGCCCTAGAGAGAGAGAGACAGAGAGCAAGCGAGGACCAAGGCGCGCCACACATCAGTTTATTTGCCTACTCCGTATTTCTTCAGAATTCTGAATTCTGGTGCTGGTGCGGCGGCATGCCGACTTGATTCATATCTCGGTCCAGACTCTCAAGTCGCTACTAGGACTTGTAGTATCATCGATCCAGATCGATGGGTCAATGGTGGCTGGCTGGCTTTGGCTGCGCGCGACCTCACTAGCTTGTGAGAGATACAGAGGCCCGGGATAGATGTTGTTGCTGCGCGCTCTGACGTACGGCGTCCGCCCTCTCTAGTAGTAGTAGTAGTAGTAGTAGCAACGGCGAGGGGGTAGAGTGCTAGCTAGACAAGGGCGAGCGACGACGGAGAGAGACAGCATGACAAGATCGAAGGTGACAGCGGCCGCGCGCGGCACGGCGAGGATCCCACCACACCACAAGCCGTTGCTTTCGGCGATCCCCGCGACATGGATTGCTGTGGCCTCTGGCCTGTGGATAGCCGAAAGCGACGCCACACGGCGCGGGGAGGGCGCAGGCAGCCCGCGACCGCGAGCCTCCGATCCCTCGCTCGTCACTGGACTGGACGCGTCGTCCGCACGTACCACGGTCGCAACACACGTACCTACAGTTCTGTTGCATCACTTATCCAACGGTGATCTCTCAGGCATCCAAGTCTAGGGCATGTTTGGATGCCGCTCTGCCAGGCAAGTGATCTCAGTCCTAGACGATCAAAATCCAACGTCTGGGGGAGCTGCCTGGCGTGGAAGCTACCTGGGAGACAGCATCCAAACAAGCCCTAAAAAATGAAGTATATTGTCTTTCTTTGTTTTTCCCCAAAACATCAAACCACTTAAACTTGCAAATATACATGGTTAGAGTACGTGTGTTTGGTAGAACTCTAGCTCCAGTCAAATTAACTTCAGTTATAACTTCTTTAACAAAGTAACTTTTTCTTCTCCGGTTTCTCTAGTTATAAAATGTTTAAACTTCTTCACATGGTCAAAATGTCTATAATACTCTCTTTTTTCTCCCTTATTTTTCTTCTTGATCCACCTTAATTAATTACATAACACGATACCTCCCAAGTTGGCCTCTTCTCACTCCTCTCCATGTTGCCTCTCCATGTGCCGCCTCCCCGCAACGAAGGTCAGGATTGAACGTCTCTAATCTCTTATTGACCTCCTACGCTAAACACCCTCTTCCTTCTTCCTCCGTTGTTAGCTTGGTGGAGTGCTCTAGCTGTTCATGGGACAAGAACAAGAGGAAGAGAGAGAGAGAGAGAGAGAGGTGAGGATAGGGAGAGTGAGGAGTGAGTGAGTGAGGGGGCTCCTAGGTGTTTTTGGTGGACATGGAACTCGCCACCTTGGCTTAAGAACTGAGGAGTAGGCCCATACCAAGGGAGAGCTAAATAACTTAAATCCTTATATATACGAGATCGGAACGTACTACCTATCCGTCAACGCATGACTAAGTCAACTTGGCCAAGTGTCGACGGACTGTCTGGCAACGGACCATCCAATAGGACACAACAGAACCAGAAAAGTGCAGCTCTAATTTGCTAGTTGGATAAATTAGAAGTTTTGATAATGCTTATGCTCGTGACGCCAAAGCCTGGCCGTGACAAAAAAAGGTTATATCAAGGAAGATTATGACGAAATTATACAAAAAAAAAACATATTGGATTTTGATATCTTATTACAAAAGTTGGTCCATCGATTCACAATGCACATGTGCGAGGATTTAGCCACAACACAATGCACATGTTCATCCTTTTTCCTTTACAAGAAACTGTTAGAAGGTGGAAACACAGATATTGACATGACGACATGACCCACAGTAGCATGGTAGAGTGGCGCCAAGCTTGATTACAACATTGGGAGCACAACGGGGAAGGAGAGCAGATTACATTAAACAGAGCGAGCTCCAGAAATTGTACAAGGGGGTAGATCGATCGCCTAGGCCATGTGGACTTGAACCAGGCCACGCATATTCTTTCCTCCCCACAAGTCATCTCCACTCTTATTGGAACTGTTTTCAAGAGCTAGAGCAGGTTCAATTCATTACTAGTACTTACGGTTACGGATTATTATGCGTAACTTAACTATAGCAGAGATGGCACGAGGACATGGTGTCGGTTCTCTCTCCTCTTTCCTGCACGAGCTAGGCGAGGGACGGGGAGAGCGACAACAGGCCGGCGGAGGTGCTCAAATTCTGAACGGCAACGGCGGCGCGCCCATGCATGCATGTGCCGCCGGAGCTGTCTCTACCTCTGCCTAACGAACTCCTATTCCGGGTCGGGCTTAATGCTGGGCTCCCGACGGCACCACGACTGGGATTGCCCATCCTCGACGCTCGGTGACCGCGGTCCGGTCCGGTCTCTCTCGCGCCACCCTGGTTGGATGCTCAAAGATACCTGCCCAGCATTTAAATTCGCATTGACCTCGCACACACTCCATTCACCACATAAAATTAAATGTCTGTGTGTGTCGTGTATGTGAGTGATCTTGCAGGTGTATCACGCACACGTACAGTACAATGGCAATCCATTGGCGATTGGCGAGGCTCCAAAGAAAGAAGCAAAGAGTGGGATAGCGACGAGACAGAAGATAAGCGTGACGAAGGCCTTTAGGAATTCAATGGCTAGTACTGTACACATATATGTATGTGGACACCGGCCACTCTCCAATCGCCACACGACACGACCATACCTCACGTTCGCATCCGCGCACTCGATCTCCATACCTCGAGCTCCAACTAGCTTTGAAAGCCACCCTCTTGTGGTCCTGCACAGTCCACAGCTGCCGGGCGCAGCAGTTGAAGGCTGCGTACATGCCATGCCAACGGGACCGTGCTGGATCGGAGATGGAGCAGTTTGGCCAGGGTTACAGTCTCCACAGGTACGGCATAGTGATCGATCGATCAAGGGGGCGGGGCGGGCTGTGAATTACGCCCGCCCGCCCGCCGCGACAGGGCAGTGACCAGCCTGACAGGTGACCGGCCTGCAGATTGGAAGATGACGAGGATAAGCAGTGGAGCTACTAGGCCTGCGCAAGCCACCGGGTGGGTCGTGGGTGTGGGGCAGTGCAGTGCAGTGGGCACATCCCTGAGGCCAAGGGATTTGTCCCCGCGCAAGGGTACTAGTGGCCGATGGATCGAGATGAAATGACCGGCCGGCGCGCGCTTGGACGCTACCGCCACTCTAGCTACGCAATTGGCTGGCGGTAGGCGCCGCCGCCTCTCTCGTCGTAGGATCACCAAGATCTCGCCGGCCATGCCGTGATCCAAAGCCAAAAACAGTGCCCTCTGGCTACTAGTGCAACAGTGCGCGCACTCGCGCGTGCGTGCGAAAACACAACTTGCGCAATTGATGAATCGCACGACGGAACGCCAACGCACGCACGGGCGCAGAAGAGAGGAGGCATTTTGCCATGGATTTTGCGTTTGCGCTGATATGATGCTCGATTCCCGTCTCTTTGCGGAATTCATGGGTGCATTTGTAGGCTTCTGTCGAAGACAGAACAATGCCGGCCGTTGGGTTCAATTCCAGTTTGCTGTACAGCCCACATACATGCTCAGCCCATACAAAATGCCCAAGAAGAAAAAAGGCAGGCGGCCACCGGACGACGTGTGCTGCAGTTTGGCGCTTCTCTCGTGCACATCAATACGGAATTTTTATATATATATATATATAAATTACATTACCGGTCCCTAAACCACTGGTCCCCCAAACTATGAAAATGATCATTTAGATTCTCAAACTATTGCTTAGATTTTATCCCGCCACCTAAACTTTCAAAACGATCATTTGAGTCCCTAAACTTATGTTTAGGTTTCATCCCAGTACCAAACTACAGTGATGGTAGTAACAATTACTTTGTTTTTATTTATTTATTTGGACTGAATATTTTAAAAATTATTATAAATCATAGAAAAATCATAAAATAAAAAATCCAATTTTGTTGGATTTCACATGAGTAGATCTACCAATTGAACAAATATCATTGTATGCTTTATGAAAAATCATAAATTATTTTGTTTGACTAAAACATACCATATTATATGTTCACTATGTAGATATACTCATGTAGAGTCCAACAACATTAGATTTTCTATTTTATGATTTTTTGTGATTTACTATGATTTTTCAAATATTTAACCTAAATAAATCAAAACAAAACAGTTAAAACCTACATAGAAAAAATTTGTACTAAAGTTTATTCACTCGGTAGATCTACTCATGTGGAGTCCAACAAAATTGGATTTTCCATTTTATAATTTTTCTGTGATTTATTATGATTTTTCAAAGATTCAACCTAAATAAATAAATAAAAACAAAACAATTGGTACCATTGTCACTATAGCTTGGGACCGGGATGAAACTAAACAATAGTTTAAGGACCCAAATGATTGTTTTGAAAGTTTGGGGATCGGAATGAAACCTAAGTAATAGTTTAGCGACTTGACTAGGTATTTTTATAGTTTGAGAACCGGGATGAAAACTCACCGATAGTTTAGCGACCGGCCTTGTAATTTATTTTTTAAAAAAAATTTAGTACTTTTTAAATACTATTTTAAAATCTAACACGCCAATCAGCCACCGAAACAATGTTTTTCTCTCACAGAAAAACGACATCAGCCAGCTTATCAGCCACCAAAACGATGAAATGAACAAGACGATATACTTATTAGGCAAATTTGAATGAACTTAAATTATTTAACTTCTCAAGAATTATATAAGAGAGTAGAATGTACTGAAATACTATGTATTACATCCTCCATGTTCAAAAGAATACAGATATGAATCTGTTCTCGTTAAAAAAAATTTTAACTATCAAAGTAGTTGACCAAGTTTATAATAAGTTGTATATACATTTATATCTATAAATTGGTTTATTATAAAAATATATTATGATGAATATAATATATTTATTTTGTATGATAAATATTAGTATCTTTTATATAAATTTGGTCAAGTATCTATTTTTTTAGAATGCGAAAATCGAATTCTTTTATGATAGAGAGAGTATCTTTTCCACACTGTTTCCGTGTACGGTCATCCAGCCAGTTACATGAGCACCCGCCTGCTAGCCTGCAACCATGCTCCTTCTCCGTTGTGTGGGACCGCCGCCCATAGGGATCACGGCGGGCTCTACAGAGCTCCCGGCCTCGCTCGCCACCGGTTCGGCTCCATCGGCCACCTTGTGCATCAACCTCACCTCGTAGGCCATCTCACCGCCATGTTGGTCAGACACGCCATGTAGACCACCTCGAAGGTGCTGCAGTGCGCGAGCCCGTCCGCGCCAACATAGCTCTCGACGCCCGTCGGCTCTAGCGCCATCCGGGTCGCCTACCTCCATGACGCGTCCATGGAGCCACTTCACACTTTCTTGGACTCTTGGTGCTTCCTTTGGGCAGCGCGCTAGCGCCGCAGCAGCACGCCGACACAACAGCAGTGTGGGAGTGCGGCGGCATCCCATCCGTCTTCCTCTGTCTCCTGTTCCCCTGCCCGCACAGGCAACACGGCGGCAGTCTCTGTCGTCTACTCGTCTGCAGGTCTGCTACGTCCCTCTACAGTCATCGTTGACCTGGAGCACCGCTCCCTCTGCTACGTACGTCCTCGGCTCCTCGCCAAGGCCATCGTTGTGTTTGCGGCGCCGGACTCGAGCGACAGGGCCACAGGGGAAGGGCCTCCTCACCCATGGTGTATCGCGCCTCCATTCGCGAGCGCTGAGGCTTGCTCGTCTACAGAATTGACGTCGAAGCGGGCAACGTCGACGAGGTGTGGCACGACAAGGTCGTTGTCGGGCGGATGGTCGATCATGTGGCAAGCCACGTCGACGTACATGCGGTATGACACCACCGCCGCGTCCTCAGTTGGAACCAAACAGCGAAGCTCGGGGCAAGATTAGCGCCTCGGCAAACTCGACACACTCTGACGAACCTCACAAACACAACGAGAAAGGAAGATTGCAACATATAGAAACCACAAGAAGCTAGCTAGATAGCGGTTGACACACACATTCAGCAGGGTCTATTTTTTATAAGAAAAATAAGTGTAAGGGGTTAAATGAAAATATGTGCCATGCTAGCATTCCACATCGACAAAAAATGTCCACATGGCTGTTATGGACCTGTGGTGCAGCACTTGATAAGTTTAGGGGCTTAGACGTTCATTTTCAAAGTTCATGGACCTATATGACATACGCTTGTAAGTTCAAGGACTACTGATGCATTTAACTCTTTAAAAAAGTACTGGTTTTGCTAATGGAGTCTCCATTGAAATATGGCAGTGGCGGAGCCAAGGCCCGGCCACCTTGGGCAGGTGGCCGGGCTCCTGAGCTGCTGGCCAATATAGTAGAAGGAAACATGGCCAGACTCATACTTAGTGCTAGCATATATGCCGTGATCTGAGTATCTGAATTTGCACTTTGGAGCAAACATTGCAAGTGGTACATGAATTAAATTGTACTTCGCCAAGCATATAAATCCAATTTTCTAATATGCATGCATTAAATTGGATGAATGATCTACAACCATACACTAACGAATGCCTATTCCTTGTGATTTTTATTTAGGAGTGAGGTTTTTTTATTGATACAAGGAACTATCCTGGTCCAAATGGATCAATTTCATCAATGACTTTGATAACAAAATCTAATGTAATTCAACTCTTTATATTACCTTTTCTAAGCCTCTATGAATTTGTGCATTGATTTGTTATTTTAATTTAAAATCATATATTTATATGTGTTGATTGTCAAAGTTTGTATGGCGTTGTATCTCGCCCGGGCTCCACAAAATTTTTGGCTCCGCCATTGAAATATGGGATCGTCTCACGGAGCATAGCCTCCAAAACAAGCCACTTTAATACCAAGTTACATATACATTTGACTTGAACTTTATAGGCTGGTGGAATCATCGCTTTAGCTTAACCTTGAACCTAACCAAACCAAAAGCTGTCATGTCACGTCGAGGCAACCATTTCTCGTCATCAGTCAGTTGCATGATTTAACAATTAGGTCTCCTTTGTAAGGCAAGATCTTTTTATTCTGTTCCTACGTTGTTTCTATTAAAAATCAACTAGTTCCTACGTTTTCTTAGTACTCATATAAAATTTTTGTGTTTTTTTTTCTAGATTTTATACAAAATTTCTGCGTTTTTTTTTCTAAGATTCATATAGAATTCCTAAATTTCAAAGGGCCTATAATAATTTCATAAAAATGCTAATGTTTTTTTTCAAATGGTTTCGCATGATTCTGTCGATAGACAAGGGTGGTTTTTGGAAGAAAAAAAACATTTCGCAAGCAACATCCCCCAACTCTAGCGCTAAAACACCCCCCTCCAGTCAGGCCGTCCCGCACCGACGTCAACGGAGACGTGTCACCGGCGGCGGTGAGAAGACCCCAAAACCTTCTAGATTTTTCCCCCGGCCTCAATGGATCTCTGGGAGAGGGCCCGGGCCTTCGCTGGCGAGGCGGCGAAGCGGTCGCAGGAGCTCTCCGCGGAGGCGGCCAAACGCTCGTCGGCGCTGGTCTCCGAGACGGCGAAGAAGTCCAAGGAGATCTTCTCCGAGACCGCCTCCAAGTCGCGGGAGATCGCCGCCGAGGCCACCAAGCAGGCCGACCTCCTCGCCGGCCAGATCAAGCACCTCGCCTCCGACCTCCCCGTGCCCTCGATCCCGCCCATCCCCGCGATCCCGCCTATCGCTGCCGCCGCCGCCTCGGAACCCGACGCGGCCGAGCTTGAGCGCTATGGCATCACCGAAGACCTCCGTGAGTTCGTCAAGGGCATGACCATAAGCACCTTCCGTGACTTCCCACTGCAAGGTGCGGTGTTTTCGTGGTTGGGTTTAGGGAATTCCAGCCTTGCAATCATCCTCTGACTGGACTTTTGGTTATGTAGATGAGCCTGAGGTGTCTGATGTGCCAACGGTGTCGAATGTGCGTCAGGATCTGAACGAGTGGCAGGCCAGACACGCCACACTTGTCCTCTCGGCAGTCAAGGTTTTCTCATCATCAAATATCTCCATTCACTAAATATCGCTTGATGCATTTGTGTGTGTCACTGCGGATTAGTCTGTGTTCTGGTTGATAGATTGGTGAATGGTGATGAATTCAAGTATGAAAGGGCATACTGTATAGATTTGCAAATATGATTAAGCAAGCACGGATTGACTATTCTGGTGGCAAAGTTGTAGAAAGCTGAGTTTATAGCATTTGGATGCGCATAGTGAAGGAATTGGACATGTTATTTGTGACAGTTAAATAAAACATTGATACATCAGCACTGTGATTCTTAAATAATGTTGATTTTGACTCATGGGAGTCACATATGGCATTTATGATTCCATTTTATTTCTTTAGATTAAGCAATGAAGATGAAGCGGTACTGAATATATTAGCAAATGGATAATTGTAAAACTTGGACATTTAGATATTTGCATGTCTGCAGTAAACTGATCAAGGGACAATATGTTACCAAGAAAATCTAGGCATTCCGATCGTGGTTGCGTGTAGAATCTGCAGGGAGATGCAATTTGGGTAGAAACTGGGAGTAGCGATAGAAGTATGCTGTTTAAAATCGTGGCAGTTACCATTTTGATACTGAATTGAGCTGCCTCTTAGTTTGAATCTTATAAGGTCCTAAGATGTCTCAAAGGTTTTTTCTTCACTCTCTGTTCTGCACTTGCTTATTAATATTCTTCCTGTGTATGAGTTGTTTTTTGTTTAACTTGCAATGCGGACCAGCAAAGACCTCTATTTCCTGATCACCTAATGTTATATTTCTATCAAATGGTACTGTCTTTTTCAGGAAATATCAAAGTTCAGATATGAGCTATGCCCAAGATACATGAAAGAGCGCAAATTCTGGCGGGTATATTTTTTGCTAGTAAACAGCTATATAGCCCCGTAAGTTTTCTTCTCACCTTGTCTGGCCATGCTGTACACTACTCTTCATATGTTTTTAGTTGTTTTTTGTCAATCCTGTCAGTGATGCACAATGTTTTACTAGAATGTTGATGGCTTTGTCATTTATTCTTCATGTCACACCTGTCAAAGGAATTTATAGAATTTTATTTGAATTAGTCATTACTTTTTCTTTGGCATCGTAGTACACCGATTTTATCCATTAACTGCAATTATTGTTGATGGCATAATCTATGATGTCCTATCTAGTTGTGCCTCCATGATAGAAGCAATGGAGCTTACCTTGAATATATTTATTATCAGATTTGATTTCTTCAAATCTCACATAAATAGTTGATTTCGAACCACTGCTTGTTATATCATGATGTTAGTTTTATGGCATAACTTTTGTGCATTTAACATGTTTGTTGAGTTCAAATCTTCAATATAATCCGAATAGGTTTGAGAAGAAATACTTCGAGGAGCTGAAAATGAAAGCAGAGGAAGAGAAAAAGGATTCCCAGAAGGAAGCATCCAGTCATCTACAACTGCAGAACCGAAAGATGCAAAAGCACCAAGCAAGACATCTTCTACAAATCCAGAACATGACCTGGATGTATTTCTGCTGGGGGATCTGGGTAGCGACGATGAGGGCCCTGGTAATTCACATCCCTGGACCTCAACCACCCAAGTTTTTCTCTCTTCTTGACTTCTCCGGTTCTTGTATATAACTTTTTTTGTATGATTGATTGATTTCAGTTGATGGTGATGATGGGCTAGATGATGACTTTGATAAGATTGATGCAACCTCGGTAAGTACACATGTTCTGTTAAGAAAGGAATTACTATATCCACTACGTATTACCACGATTTAACTGCATACTGCATCTAACAAAACACAGTAATACCATTAATCTCAAAAAAAAAAAACAGTAATACCATATAGAACGTGGAGTTGGAGTGTGATGTGTTGTTATAGGCTTATAGCTATCAAAATGTGGCGTCGTTGTTATTCCACGGAACCTGTGCACGTTCTTTGTCATGCTATGGTATGCCTGGCTAAAAAGCTTGACATGTTTATAAGAAGCGAGACATGTGGTTTTCTCTGCTGTTATTTGATTTGTGCTGACACACTGCCTCTCACTTATGCAGGGATTGGACAGCGAGGACGATGACAAAAAACCAGCAACAGGAACGCTGAAGATGCGTAGTAGTAGTAGTATATGGTTTCACGATTCGAGAGATGACGACAATGATAGCGAACTTTAGAGTTCCAAGATGATATTGTATATTAGTTGATTGCATGCCGTCTATTCATTTGTTATCTCGCAGTCGAGGAATGTTACGCACTTTCTGTTATTACAGTTTCGATTTTTTTTAGTAAACTCAGACATCTATATCGATGGTGTGATTCCTCTTCTTTTCTTATCGAAAGTGTTCTGCATACCTTCAAAGAAAATACATTTTGATGTTGTACCTTTTTGCAACCTGACGCAGATTTTCAGACTTTGCATAGCCTCATATATAGCTATGATTCCATAAACATAAAACATAGTTTGACCTTATATACGTCAGACTTAATAATATTTTCTGGTTTGTTAAATGGAGGGTCGGCCGAAGCGAGCCAACCCTATCAGTTTCCACAAATTATGCCGGCCATGTCTTGATAGCCATACAGCACCCATCAACGAGGATGGAGGTGGCATACATAGCCAACCGGCCCTTTTTAACTTGCAACCGAGCCATCCCACTGCTATTTCAAAGCACCCGCTCGCGCTGCTCCTCGCTGCCTCCTCGATGTGGGATTAATACAAGCTGCGTCCCAGTACTCTGTGTGAACTAGGGGCCTAGTGGGAACTCTCAGCCTTCTGGGCCTCGCACTCTGTGCAGGAAAAGGGGCTGGCGCTGCTGCGCTAGCGGCGGAGGCCAAGGTGGGAGGTGGGCTTCGGCCCGAGAAGGAAACGAGGGAGGTCCGGACCATGGCTGTTATAAGGCCTCTATAGTTCGCTTCGCTGCTGAGGATAAGAAAAAGGGCCCATGATTGAAACTCCGTTTTTTTTTCTGTTATTATTGCCCTATTGACAATTTTGTCTGTTAGGTCAGTCTCAATAAGAGAGAGATAATAAGAGTTTTATAGATATGTACAGTTACTAAAATATGAGAATATTAAAAACTAGGAGATGAAACTCCCATTGAGGATGACCTTATGAAAATTTTGCTTTTCCTATTCCCTCCTCAGTCTGGTGTGTCCCTTTCACGTGTCCCCGGGGGATTCTGAAGCAGCAGGATCTTCTGGAGCTATGATGCCAACCTGTGCCACTGGGTTACACGAGGCGAGGCCTCAGCGTACTCTCCCTACTGTACAAAGAGTCAGAACTCTGAACTACAGCTGGGCTCAGATGCGGACAGCTCGTGACTCGTGAGCCACGGATATGGGACTGGATGAAATGGGCCCAGTTGTCCAGGCTGGCTCCCCTCCCTCTCCGGCTCTAGACTAGCCTGTTGTTTGTTTGTTTCTTTCTTTCTTTCTTGCGTTATCATTTCAAAAATGGACTAGCACCGGCAGCTGAACTGAACGCATCCGGGCACACGCCGTCAGTTTTCATTGCTGTATAGTATGATTGACTTGAGAGTCAAGAGACACAGAGAGAGACTAGAGTGTGTTTAGTTGGAGAGCAAGCTAGAATGGAACAGTTCTAATATTTTAGGGATAAAATGACTCTATAGCACACCACGACGCCCTGCTGCCGGTTCCTCTACGCTTTTTATTTTCGTGCTCTGAAAATTCCTGCGTGATCCAGACGAAAAGCGATGGCAATTTTAATCCGGCAAAGGGTCAAGGCCGTACCAGCTGGACAGTTGCATGTGCAGAGTACAACATGCAACGTGATCTGTCAGTTTTTTATTTTTAAAAAAATTTGCCAGTTACTACCTTACACTTGTGCATGTGAAAAGTGAAAAACTTAGTGTCTTTTTGGAATGTAGAAATTTTACAAAAATTACACAGAATTTTACAAAAATTAGTTTATTTTCATAAAAAATTTAGAAAACTTAAAAAGATTCCGCGTTCGGACGCGGGGGTGAAGGTGCCCATCTGCATACCTGCTTATCCACACGACGTCGGGCGACCGGTAACTATCTTGGTTATCATCGCTAACTTATCCACACGACACGTGTTCGTCGATTCCTCCGGTTCTCCCCAGTCCCACATCGCCTGTCCGGTGGGCCCGGGACACGATCTAACGGCGTCCGCGCCATCAGTGTCACCACTCACGTGGGCTCTCGCCGGCACACGGCGCTCCGCTCCGCTCCCCGACTGGCCGCGTTAACTCTCGCGCCCACATCGCCGCACCACCATCTCGGCCGTCCAATCCGCCTCGGCTGCCGCTCCTCGCGATCTCCGCCGTCCACGCGTACCCCATCCCCCGGTCGTGTACGCCTCCCCGGTGCCGCGTACCAGCACCCGGGCCGGTTAATCGGACACGTCCGCCGGGTATTAACAGCGCCACCGACGCGGCGGGGGTCCAAAAATAACCTCACTTCCCCACGCCCCACGCGAATCGCTCCGCCTCCTCCCACCCTCTCCTCCGCACGCACGCCCACTCCTCCTCCCCTGCTTCCGAGGACCCCGGGATCCGCCCGCTCACCGCCGACGCTCCGCACGGCAGCAGCCATTTCCCTTCCCCTGCTCGCGGCTGCTCGCCACCTCTCCTGGTGTCGGGCTTTCGGCGCGGCGCGAGAGAGGAAGGCAGCGTCGTTTGGTACGCTGCCGTGTCGGGGTCCCCCAACCCGGGGAGATTCGTCTGCAAAAGGAAGGTGATAAGGCGGTGTGCCCGAGAATTGGCAATAACTGCTGGATTGCTGCTGGAGGCGCTCGATTCCGCGTCCGGTTGGGGATTTTGCCTGATTTCGTGTCGATTCGGGGCTCTCATTGCCACATTGGGCGCTCGAGCGCGCGTTTATATACCGCATTGGTATGCGGTGGCTTCTCGCCGTCCATGGGTGTGGGTGGAGGGAGAGTTTGTCGCCGTGCTCATGATGCATTGAGTGTAGCGAGGTGATTCCCCCCTCTGATCTTCCAGGCGGTTGTTTTACGTGAGCCTGTGAAGATGCCTCGCGGGGAGGCTCTTTGATCGCGCGGGGCCTCGCTCGTTGGTGAGCAAGGCGGCAATGGGGATCAAGGCGGTGGGAAAGCTCAGGTGTCCTTCGTCGGTGGCCGCCGCGGCGCGGTCAAGCTTGAAGCTGTGGATGCTGCGGGCCACCACGACGGTGTTGCTCTGGACCTGCGTCGTGCAGTTCACGGCGGTAGGGAACACCTGGACCTGGGGCCCTCGCGTGCTCAAGGGATGGCCCTCGTGCCGGACGGCGCGGGAGGCGGCCGCGGTCACCACCGCGCGGCTTGCGATGCCGGAGCCCGTCGTGGAGAAGGTTGTGCTGCCACCGAAGAGTGAGTACTGCCGCTCTGCTTTTCATCGATCGATTTCGTACGTTTTGGAATGGAGGCACGAATTGTATGCCAACGAAAATGCGTTTTATGTTGACCACATTTGTATTCAGATTTTGTGCATTGGCGGTTGTCACTCATTTGGTGGAACGCGATAAGTTACTATCATATATTCGCATTATGGATCGTATCCATGTTTGTCATAGTACCTTACTAAGTACCTTTTACTCTGTTAGGATTCATGGTCTGAAAAAAAATTGTACCAGGCTTTACAGGCCTGGTACAATTTTTTTGACTGATTCTAGCTGCGGTTCAAAATCGTATGACAGGTTAATTAATTATTTCGAGAATGGTTGGAAAGTAACAGTGCCAATCTTTGTTTGCTTGTACACTGAATTTATGGCCTATACTTTTACTTTTTGGTACCAATCATGCTGCATTTCAGTATTTATTGTCGTTTCACCTTTCTCTTTCACCATGGTGTCTAGGTATATGAACCACAAGGTGATTAAGGACTTAATTTGCACCAATGAGATACAATCACCATTTTTTCTGTTTGATACATTTTCCATGAATATCTATCACTTTATCGTGGTTGTTAATATAAATTGAGTTGACTATATGGCTAACATTGTCAGTGAGCTGTGAGCCTCGACTATCACAATATTGGCAGTATTATACTATTATCTTTAGGATAATCTGGCTTGATGTGCATCAGAGTATGTGTTTTATTTCATTGTCGATTTTCCTAACCTCAATTTAATGTTATGTTAGGAATTTATCGAAACAATGGTTATTTGATGGTTTCATGCAATGGTGGGCTTAACCAAATGCGAGCTGCTGTAAGAAACTTTAAGACTCTTCATGTAATCATTTGCTAAAGAAAGACAATTCTTTTTAGGACCTAACATCTAGCATCCTTGTCTTTGCCCTGTTGAATCAGATATGTGATATGGTTGTCATTGCAAGATCTTTGAATGTGACTTTAATAGTTCCTGAGTTGGATAAAACATCGTTTTGGAATGATCCAAGGTGTGTTTACTGTTGGCATTGAAGTTTCCTTGTCCCGGTTTCTTTCTTGAGTCATTGTTGGATGGATTTTATGCATATTCTTTGTGATAATATGCTTATGCATTCTGCCTCCAGTGAATTTCAGGATATATTTGATGTCAAACATTTTATAACCTCTCTTAGAGATGAGGTTCGCATACTTAGAGAATTGCCACCGAGGATAAAGCGAAGAGTGGGTCTAGGAAAGTTTCACTCAATGCCTCCTATTAGTTGGTCAGATATCTCCTATTACCATAAGCAGGTTAGAGATTTCTGATGTCATGTGTCCTTATCCAATCCATAGAATATTTACCATTTGGCAAAAAACTAATAAAATTTCATCCTATACAGATTCTACCTCTGATTCGGAAATACAAGGTACTCCATCTTAATAGAACTGATGCTAGGCTTGCTAATAATGGTCTGCCTCTGGATATCCAAAGATTGCGTTGCCGGGTGAATTATTCTGCACTGAAATTTACATCCCAAATTGAAGAGTTAGGGAGGCGAGTAATTAGAATGCTTCGCCAAAATGGCCCCTTCTTAGTTCTTCATTTACGATATGAGATGGATATGCTTGCCTTTTCTGGCTGTACTCAAGGTTGCACTCCTAAAGAAACCGAGGAGCTTACTAGGATGAGGTAAAATTCTTCTTATTTGCCATATATTCCAGTCTCTTGATTCATATTGTTAAATGGCTCAATGCCTTCTTATATTATAGGCCTATATGGCCCAGCCCATGAGGCACCTTTTGTTGTCTTGTTAATGCATACATAATGTCTGATCTTTCTCATACTGACACTGCAGTTATTCACACTTCAGGTATGCTTACCCATGGTGGAAAGAGAAAGTAATAAACTCTTTTGTGAAACGAAAAGATGGCCTCTGCCCTTTGACGCCAGAGGAGGTTGCTCTTGTTCTTAAAGCATTGGATATTGACAAAAGTATGCAAATCTATATCGCAGCTGGGGAAATATATGGTGGAAAACGCAGAATGGCTTCTCTTACCTCGGCTTACCCTAACGTGGTATGGACCAAACGATTAAATTCACCTGTGATGCCACTGTTGTATTGTGTTGTCATCAATCAGTGTGGCTCTTTGCTGTTTTCACTGATGTTTTTTTTTTTCTGACAATGATGCGTAGGTGAGAAAGGAGACACTTCTGGAACCTTCTGATCTCATGTTCTTTCAGAACCATTCATCGCAAATGGCTGCACTGGATTACTTGGTATCACTGGAAAGTGATATATTTGTTCCCACATATGATGGCAACATGGCTAAAGTTGTCGAAGGGCACCGGAGGTATCTATTATCTCAACTTAAATCTTTTCTCGAATGAACATCATATTAGAGTCGATCCATGTCAGTCCTTCCTAGATATTTTATGCTGAAGATTTGCACAAGGTTTTCATCGAATAATTTCTGCATCGGAAGTATTCACCTGTAGAAAACCATGACATGCCGAGTGCTATTTGTGGTACAGGTACATGGGATTCAAGAAAACAATCCTGTTGGATAGAAAACTTATAGTTGAGCTGGTAGATCAGTATACCAGTGGATCTTTGCGGTGGGATGAGTTCGCTTCATTGATCAAGGCTGTCCATTCCAACCGTATGGGATCAGCAACCACCAGGGCAGCGTTCCCTGATAGGCCCAAGGAAGAGGACTACTTCTATGCCAACCCTCAAGAATGCTTGCAAGGTCCCAATATGTTGCAAACATTGTGAGCTTGTCACTTGTCAGCGCTCTTGCCATTCTTTTTGCAACCTGGCATGGCTGAACCTAAGATGATCCATCATATCTGCTGAGCCTGCCAAATGAATGGCATGCTCTTGTTAGCTGCCTGTTCAGAGCCATGGAGAAGGGCTGTCACCTGTGAACGGGTTCTGAAACAAGAAAGGTGGATATTTGACTTGAATGTAGTTGGTACATACTAGGTGATAGGCAAATGATTGAATGGAGTGGCGAATTATTCTGTGGGTTAAACTAGCAAAAAAAACAGAGAGCTGGTGCTCATGTACCACACAGTAGTATAGATGGTGCAGCAAGTTCCTAAAGGTGATCTTTTGTAAGAAAGGAAATTGCTATTGTTTCAAAAAAGCATATATATGTGCCAACATTTGGATAATTGGATACGTAAATCTGCCAACTCTCCTGTTTCTCCAGTCCTCAAAAACTGCCAGTTCTGTTAAAATTTTACGCTCTTCGAGCAGATCCGCTTGCTAAAGGCGCGTCTTGCTTTCAGTGATGCTTAAGGTATGATTGGCCTTGATGCGCGCGATCAGTCCCAAAACTGAACGTTCTACGCCGCGCCATTGTTTTATCGCAGGACACCGTCAGCAGTGGCGAATATCCAGGGCTCCAGGCGCCCGCGTCGCTCGTGAGATCCGACCTGGGGTTGCTAAGATTAACCGAGCCTTCTCATACAATAAACAACAATGAATGAAAAATAAAATAAAGGCCCCGTTTTGTCCGATCCGATGCGGCCTGGCTGAAACCACTTTCTCCTCGATATCAGTGGCTATGCTAATGCCAATGAATCTAGAGAAAACTTTGCTCTGGATTTCTCGGATGCACTTGCTAAAAATGGTCTTCCACACCCTGCGCTTCAGGCGATGCGTGTTCTGTACGATCGTTGTCGCGCGCTGTGCTCATCAATGCGCCTCCGATCCCTAGATGCATTGAAGCAACTAAGAGCAGATTTAATAATATACCTCAGCTTGGCTTATAGCCAAGCCAACTCAGCAAAATCCTCTGTGGAAGAGAGAATAGAGGAGAGAGAATGAAGTTGGCTCTAAACTTAGCACCAAGCTCATCACATTCTTCTATGCTGCATGTAGGTCTCATTCACCCGTCTTATACTTGCTATTGGCTTCTTTCCCTATACCATGTGGGTCTGTTTAATAAAAAATAAAATTTTAAGTTGTATGAGAAGTGTAACTATTGTACAACTTGTCTTTTAAACTTGTCTCAAGATGATGTGGTTTGGCTTAAAGCCAAGCTTATTGAACCTGCTCTAAGAGCAAGTTTAATAATTCAGCCCACTCTTGGTTGTATAGATCCTTACAGCCAACTTCTTAGCCAACTCATATAATAGTTATACATTTATCAACAATATATGACCCACTTGTCATTCTTATATAATTTCTAGGTTCTTGTGTCCAAGTTGACTGTAAACTTACAACCCACTTTATTTCTTTCTCTCCACCTCTCTTCCATCTCAGCATTCAGTCTTCTTACAACCATCCATAATACTTACTCTAAGAACGGAAGTAAAAACTTGCGAGTTCACGTTCCTTGTTTTCAGTGGTGATTGATGCGGTAGGATTAAGCTTGACGCAACCCAAGAACAACGAGTATACTCCGTACTGCACTACTAGCCGTTGGGTTACTTGGGTCAGTGTGACTTGTGTTAGGGCCTCTTTGGATTGAAGAATTCATAGAGGAAAAATAGAGGATTCAGGTTTTCATAGGAAAATACACTGTTCATCCCTTTGAAACACAGGATTTGTGCGTAGGAAAAGGATAGGAAAGTTTCCTATGGTGCTGATTCTGTAGGAAAACTACAGGAAAAAAAAACATCCGGTCCAACTTCATTGTTTTCCTTTCCGTCGCGTAGGATCGAGGCAAATCAAGTTGTCATTCGCTAATGCAAAAGCCTGGCCTCCTTTGAAACATGTGCAATAAAGCAATCGGCTTGGATAGGGATCTGACATACTATTAATTAAATGGATCTATGAATGAGGATTATGCACTTCCCAATATTCATATTCCTATCAAATTCCCATGAGTATCCAAACATCTACCTTCTACAGTATTCCTATGTTTTCAATCCTATGTTTTACAATTGCATTCCTATGAAATTCCTATACTTTTCCTATTCCTTTGCTTATACAAGCCTATGTTCCAAAGAGGACCTTAGTGGTAAGATTAAGCTTGAAGACGAACTTTGTATAAAAAACTATAGAGTTTGCTGTGACCAAAAACTTTGTACGGAGTAGTTGATAAGTTTTTATTTTATATAAATTATTTCGAGTAGAAAACTTATTGTGTAAGTTCTCAGATTTTGGAGTCCAAAATTTAAATTTCTTCAAATGAACTCAGATGTTGACATGGTATATATACAAAAGTTACAGTCACCAATGCGTTTATGATTTTTTTTAGTCATTTAGAGTCCTAAATGTTTGTTTTATTTTCTAAGGTTTTGAAACTCAAAATTAGAATTTCCAAACAACTTCGGTATAGAGTAGTAGTGTACAACGCAGATGATTACAATGCAAATAAACTCATCCCTATATACACACGAACGTAAAAGAAACATTGTTAAAAAAAGACAGTGACCATCACAAAATACCATACGAGGTCTTGTACGGATTTTACCCAATCGTTTTCACCCAAACACTGTAGGCCGGGCTTGCGACCCGTCTTCCTGGACCTTCATCGCACAGAAAGGCCCATCTGGAGGTAGAGTCTAATCCATCTCGATCCGCACGACCGCGGGCCACGCTGCAAGATGCGAGGCGGCCCACGTGATACTCCCCGCGCGTCGCCCACCCGCCCGTCTCTTCCTTCCCCACGACGCCGCAGCAGCTTGCCCGCCCCGCACTGCACCAGGCACCACCAACCAATCTCCTCGTCTCGCACTCGGCAACATCCCCCGGAGCTCCACAAAAATCTCCTCTCCCACCCGCGCGGAGGGGCCAGCAGCCGCAGCCGCGCGGGCCACTGCCCTCACCCAAACGCCTCGCCTTGCCGGCCACACCCCCCTCCACTCCCCGACCGCGCCGAGCTGAGAGAGGATCACATGGCATCCGCCGTTTCACTTCTCCTCCTCTCGCCCCCGCGCCAGCTCCACTGCGGCGGCACATCCCGCCTCCTCAGCACCCCGCACCGGCGGGTCCTCCTCGCCGCCCCACCCAATTACACGACCCCTCGTCGGCCCCTCGCCGCCGCGCCGCGCGCCTCCAACAACGACGACAACAGCGGGGCCGTGGAGGCGCCCGACCGCCTCGTGGCCGCGGTCGCCTACCTCTACCCGTTCCTCGACGGCGCGCACCACGGCCGCTTCCTCCTCGCGCAGTTCCCCTTCTTCAGCGCGCTGCTCCGCCCGCTGGACCCCGCGGCTCGGCTCTTCCACTCATCGCCGCTCACGCCCTTCCTCCTCTTCCTCACGCTCTACTTCGCCGTCGTTCGGAACCAGCAGGCGTTCTCCCGCTTCGTCCGCTTCAATGCGATGCAGGCCGTCGTGCTCGACGTGCTGCTCATCTTCCCCGACCTGCTCGCGCAGTCGTTCGCGCCCTCCGGTGGTGGGGTTGGGTTCGAGGTCTTCCAGAGCATGGAGAACACGGTCTTCCTCTTCCTGCTCGTCTCCTTGGTCTACGGCGGGGGCGCCTGCCTGCTTGGGAAGACGCCGCGGCTGCCCATTGTCGCAGATGCAGCCGAGCGCCAGGTGATGTGACTACAATTCCTTTCCTTCGAATCATGCTGATGGAAAGGGAAAGGGGATCTGATGATATGCAGAAACGTCGCAATGGTTCCTTGGCGCTTGCAGCAAATCACAAGCTTAGTATAGTTTGCAATTACCTTGCTGTTTATATAGGCCCAGTTACCAATTTAATGGATGAACTGTGGAAGGTTGATACAATGATGTTGCAACCTAGTGTACTACCATGTTTGTTGAATCGACAAATTTTGCGGGAGCAATACATGTACACTGTTTTACAATCCGAATTTCATTTACAAATGAGGAGGAATGTCGGAATCGCTGAGATTTCTGACTACCCCCTCCCCCAAGCAGCTTCCTTTGTATCCAAATAGAAGCTTTGGTCAGTAATTTAATTGTGATTGCAATATAAATAAAAGAATTGCATCAATTGTGAATCTCAGTTTGAATGTTTGAATCTCAGTTTGAGGTAGAGATCTAGCTTCTTTCGCACCGAAGCTTCTTGGTCACATGGATAGTATCTTCACATTCATTCTCCTGTGAAGTGAGGGTAAAAGGAAGTGTTAAAGAAATGACTGGTTGTACGGATAAGCTTTGACATAAATCTAGCAACTTTGTAAACATTAACTTGCTGATATACTTTCATGTGCTGTTATTACCTTCAGATCATCATGTACATTGTTAGGTTCTGTTGCTCTTCTGTCCATACTGATCTCTACAGATATACTAGCTTGAGATGGATCTACTCCCGACCTTTTTAGTGCTTGTGTCAGTCTATTTAGTAGCCTGTTGTACATAATGTTTTCTTCTGTTAGTTGCAGATATAGAAAAATTATCATCGGTAAGCAACAGTAGTTTAGGAACAAACCCTTGAGAGTAAGCATCAGAAAGACTTTGAGTATCCTCATGGAGAGTTTGTTTCTCGTTCTTGCTCAGTGTCCTGTTGTCTGAATCAGAGGTTGACATGCTCAGCCATGGTGACTGTTTGCTAGGTATGTTGTTGTCTGCATTTTAAAGCTATTAGGCTTAGTAAATCAAATTCTTGCCATGAGCTGTAGCAACTGAAAGGTGGTAGTGCAATGAAAGGGGGGAAACTGGTAACTTACCCGCCCTGCTTTGTGCTGTGCTTGTTGGCTTTTGGGAGGAAATGTCGTTTGCATTAGCTTCTCTAGCGCTCTGTGCATCAAAGAGAGCAGACGATGCCACTGTAGTTTGCTTGGAATCATACTGTTCTTTGTTCGCATCTTGTGTCGAAGCTGCTAATCCTCCTCCTTGGATGATATTCTGCGAGATCATGAAAAAGAACAAATAAATATGCCATCATTGACATATCATGGGCTCCATACTTCCATGTGATATTTCCTTTTCTTTTTGAGGCGTGTGTGTGTGTGTGGAATTACCTCTGTGTTTTTCCAGCATGATCTGTAGTAAACTTTTGCCTAGCAAGGAAAAAAAATATTCGACAAGTGAGTTAAAATCCAAATGTAGCCTTTTCGGCTTTCTTTCTCGTAAAAGCTGTGCATGATTATTGTGCAGAACATGGTAACGTGGCTACCCATGGCATGGAGGAGTCCTCGTGATTCTTTTGTGGGTGGGCTGACTCGTACTTTTGGACCTTCTCTTGCAAGAACCTTATGTATTCAATAACCTGCGAGCAAAATGTTGCACATGCTAAAATACTTGCTGTAACGTGCTAATCAGGATTCCAGTCTCCCCAGTTGCTGAGATTGTGTGTACTTAGAAATCTTTTTTTTTAATTATTATTTCCATCCTAGTTCCTACTATGTGCTTGCATAGAATTGAACAAGTAACAAGGAGGATATTGCACCCCAAAACTGAGATCAGTAGGGGCATTTCATTGTTACATAAGTACATTATGAGTTTTTTTTTTAACATAAGCACATTATGAGATTTCTGATTACCGGCTGACTGCCGTGGGAAGGTTGGCGATCTATCTATTTACCTCAAGAAGGAAAGATGCTTTGTCCCTCTTCTGATCACCATGTGGCAGGAGATCCCGAAGTATTTCGAGCCTGAAACCAGAGCATACACACATACTTGTCAAAATACATTTCCAATATCGCATCTCATGTGTATCAGCTATTCGGTTCGGCAACAGAAGTAGAATTCAAGATTTGTGTGTTGATAACAAGTGTACATGCCATGATGTAACTATAATAACATGCTGAGCAGGCAGCTGGCTCACTCATGAGGCCTTGTTTAGTTCCTACCAAAATCCAAAATCTTAACTATTTTGGATTCCAAAATCCAGAATACAAAATATTTTGGTTGGGTGTTTAGTTTCAACCAAATTTTAGATTCTAATAATAGGGATTGTGAGGATGACACACAAACCAATGCAAAAATTCCTTTATTTTGGTATCTTTGAGTTCAAAATGTAAAATAGGGAATGAACTACTTTTTACTAAATATTTTGGGTGGTGTTTAGTTTCATTTTGCAAAATGAAGAGCCAAAATCTAAAATATTTTGGATTCCATGGGGGAACTAAACACCCCTCAGTTTCACTATGTTCTGGCTAAATCTTTTTTTTTTTGTTTTACTTTCTGACCTGCTCAAGCTCAGTGCAATTCAAAATGGAAATTCGACCTCAACAAGCTTGCCTGTCATTTATCTTTGTCCTCCTCCGCTGCTCGGTAGCCGAGTGCTTGGATCTCGGTGTGCTGGGCCCCTGATCAGCGCTGCTGCCGCTGCTTCTCCCCTCCCCTCCTCTCGCCCCTGAACACGCAGGGCAGTAGTGTAATAAGCGGCCTGAATTCTGAAAGACTGAATCCAACATAATCCAAGAGAACAAAAAGCAGCAATTTTTACCTCTGGATCTTTGGTCGATGCCAGAATCTTGCCACATTGTGGCCGGACCGCTGTGAGCCCTGGCTCCCGATTCTGTTCCGTGCGGCGGCGGGCCCTCCGTTCTGGAAATTACATGGACGGCAGGAGGAAAGGCACCCGGCCTGACGACGGCGCCATGGCTGGACTGAGTCGTCGCAGATGCCACCTGCCTGATGCTGAACGTCCCGACGCCACCCGGTAAGACATGCTCCGCCGAGTCCGCCTCTAGCCCCGACGACGGAGGCGCCACGCCGATCGCTCCGTCGTCGCCGCCGCCGCCGCCGCCGCGCCGCTTGCCCAGCTTCAGGGGCTTCAGTGAATTGTGCACCCCCAATTCGTACCCTGCAACTGCAGTGAAACACGGCTTGCTTAGGTTATTACTTACGTTGTATAAGTTGACGTGAATTACGAACCGAGACGCTTGCATACATACCTTGGGTGGAATGCTGCACCGGCGACGACGAGCCTCCTCCGGTGTGGAGCGAGAGGAAATCGTGAGCCGGCTTCTCTCCTGCGGAGGATCACACGGGCACGTCAAATTCAGTGGAACGGAAGAGAGAGAGAGGGTGAAGGTAGAGAGAGGCGAGGTCAGCTTAGCGGCGGCGACGGCAAGACGAAGAAAGGAGCACGGCGAGCGAAGGCTAGCTAGCTCTGACGACGACATCCATTCTAGCTAGCTAGTCCGTACCTTGGAAGAGCTGCATTTTGGCACGCGTCGGGCACGGGAACCGAGAGATCTCTGGCGCCTGACTGCCAAGCCTGCGCTGCAGCAGAAGCTAGCCAGAAAGATGGTGCCTGGATCTTGCTGCCCGCTGGCTAGCTAGTACCGACGACGCCCGACGGAATGTGTGGCGAATTCGGCTGTCGACTCCGCGGAGCTTATTATAGTCAGGTGGAGGAAGGAGCCACAGCCAGCAAGCCAGGGATCGAAGAAGATGGCGGAGAGAGAGGTAAGCCTGCTCTGTCTGTGAGTCTGTCTGATTGTGTTTTCAGTGTTTTTATCTCTTGAAATTTGGAGTATCTTCTAAAGTTTAGTACTAGTAGGAGTACTGTACAAAACATAACAGCAAGGAGGAGCGAGGTCGGATGTGATTAGTTATGCGAAGGCTTTAGCGTGTCTAGCACGCGGGGCTACTACGTGCCTGTCGGCAAAGTAATCCAAGCTAGCATGCATGTCTGGCTAATGATCCTAATGAATTAACGGCCGGCTAGCCGCGTGTTCGATGGATGACAGCTGACGCGTGACCACCGCTAATTGCGGCACAAACGATAGCATAAGCTAGCAACAGATCCAACTCCCTTGGAGTAAAAAACCATGAAAATACCACTGCTCCCGCTCACGTAGTAGAAGATCGAACACTGGATGAGAGAGAGAGAGAGAGAGCTAGAGAGAGGCTAGCTCGATCGATCACGTGCTCCACCGGTGCGGAGACGAAGCTGTACACCGCCTTGCCGGTGGGCCTCCCTTGCCCTTTCCTTTCCTTTCCTCTCCCCATCCGATCCGTTGCGCGCACATGCATGCCCAGCCACCGAGGCTGCCGCTCTGCTGGCTGCGTTGCGCGAGACACCCGCGCTTTCCGGCACCTAGCGGCACAGCATGCAGGACGAGCTAGCAATGCAAAGCTCGCGTCACGCGTGGTCGATCGCGTGCCTCTCCGCCTCCGCTCCCGCTCACACCTACGACGACGCCTCATGTGCCGGCCGGCCGCGCGCGTCGTGCTACAAAACCACCAATTGGTCGACAGCGACATGCATGCGCACCGCCTGGTGGCCTGGCACGCACGAGGCACGATCCGCGAGCTAGCTACCTGCCCGTGTCGATCCGTCCTGCTGATGCCGCCAGCTATCCAGCCAGCGCGCGCGCGTCGCCGGCCACGTTGCTGCGCTCCACCGCCGGGGTGCTGGTGGTGGCCTTTACAACCAGGAACCCCTCGAGGGCGATCCCAAAAGGCGGGGTGAGCGCCATCCACCGCCAATATAATGTGGCTAACGTACTAGAGCGCGCACGAGAGCTCGTTCGTTCGCATCCGCATGGCCTGGCCGCGCGCGCGGATCAGACGGAGGACACAGGACGGGACCGGATCGGATCGACCGACCGGCCCGGCCCGGCCCGGCCGGGGAGACACGGCACGTTCGACCGCGACGCGTGGCCTGGCCTGCCCGGAGTGCCCGGCCGGCGCCGCGGCGCGGAGACGTACGATATGATATCTGGATGGGGCGCGCGCGGTGACGGTGAGTAGTAGTGAGATGAGGGTGGGCGCGTCACGTCACGGCGGATCAGCGCGTGTACGATGTGCGCCCCGGCCGACGCTTGCTAGGTCTCCAGCTGCATGCTGCCCCCTAGCTAGCTTATCCTGCGTGCATGCGCCTGTCGCCGTCAGCGATCGCGCGTAGGTACCACGGTGCACGTGCCGCCGGTGGGGCGCGCGCGACGCCTGCTGTACTGCTACAGTCTACATGGGGTCCGGTCCGGGGGCGACGCCTACTACTACAGTCTACAGTCTACATGGGGTCCGGCTCCATGCATCAAGATGCATGGTGGCGCGGTGCATGCATGAACCCAACAAACTGAACGGTCCCATGATCGCATCAGTACCTGCAGTGTGCTATACGTACCTCCGTCGTCCCTGGCGCGTGAAACTGAGCTCAGACCACGGGCGCCAACAACCATGTCCGGCCTGCTGGGCCCGCGTGGCGTCGACTCGATCACTCAAGTCACCGGCCTGTACCGCCCTGTGCTGCCAAATCTGGATAGCTTAACACACACCAGTCAAGCAGGTAGTAGCTAGCTACCTAGGGGACTCATGAGCCTAAACTAATTTTAACTTTTCAGGCCGCAGCACATAGTAGCTAACTGTCTAAAATAAGCTTAGCAACGGGCTCCCCTCCAAGTCGTCGTCGTTGCGGCGGCAAGGCAAGGGCAGCTGGCAAATACGACAAGGCGCATGTGTCAACCCGGCGGGGAAGCTTCGTGGCCGTTTCCTCTTGCGGCGTAGCAAAACCCAAAACATGCATGGGCGCGGAGTATTCTAGCTTCTCGGTTGAGATGGACGTTTAAAAATGATGGGATTCCCATGGATCAAATAACCCATCATTGGGGAGGTCAGTGGATGGCGTCGTGCTCTCTGCTCTCACGCTCGATCGATCGGAACATTCCCTCTGCCACTCTCTGCGATGCAAGCTGAGGAATCCGTTTAGGGATCAGTAAACAACTCCCGGCTCCCGATTAGTTTATCAGCTCCCCGGTGGATTAGCGTAGTGCTCGCCACTCAGATCTGACGACCCCTAACGCCGAGGCTTAGCTTGGGGTTTTAATTGACATCACGTGGCCAACGCATCCATCCAACACCGCGACCGCCCGGTGGCGCTTGCTTTTGTGCTGCCTGCCTTCCAGAGTTGCAGTGCAGCTGCTGCGGTAATTAATTATTATAATATAATAACAAATGAAAACCACGAGTCGGCAGTAGTAATAACCGGCTTCCGGCTATAAGTGTTGAGATGATTTGCCTGTGCTGCATGCTTTTCGGGTTAGATTACGGGACACGGATCTGTTTTTTAGGGGAGGGGCGCATGTGGGTTTGGGGCTTTTGCAAGTGAGTTGTCGCCGTCATGGCGTGGGTGCCCCACCGGCACGTGACGTGAGTGGCCGGCCCGTCCATTTTGGATTTCTGATTTGCGATAGCTTGCCCCCCACTAATCGGAGTTCACAACACATGCTATACAGGTCGCCACTCAGCAGGTGTACCGACGGAGAGGGTGCACCGCGGTTTGAAAAGTGCTAAAAGGCGCTAAAATTCTCCACTGCTAACCGGGAAATTAATTTCAAGGATAGTAAAAACATAGAGCATGTTTTTGGATAGCTAGCTTCGAGATCGAGAGGTGCACTATGTTTTTACTATCCCTTGAAATAGCTAGTAATAGCTAGTTTTCTGTTTTTGGTCTGTGGATGGGCACATGCCCATCAGAGAATCTATACAGTAATAGCTAGTTTTTCTGTTTTTGGTCTGTGGATGGCACCGCCTTTTCTCCGGCACTGCACCAGAAAATGCACTCGAGAGTTCCGGTTTGTGTTTTTTTTAGTGGTGGTCGACCCATTTTAGCTAAAGGTTATGATCTCGTTGGTCCAATGTGTAATATGATCTGGCCCTATATTTTTCTGCTGTCATGGGCCATGAATACTATCGACGCCTGTAGAAAAGATGAGGTGCAAAATTGGAAGTGTTGTGATACCTTATTTTGAGTTGAAGTTATGCTACCTTATTTTTCTCATCATAATGCCATGTGTATGTAGACTGTAGTGGAGTAATACCTCCGTCCATAAAGATATAATGTAATCGCGCTTTTCAATAAACATTTTAAACTTTAACTAATTTTATATAAAAAATACTAACATCCGTGGTATAAAATTGATATCTATCATTAGATTAGTTATATAATATTTTTTATAATAAAATTATTTAGAGATATAAATGCCAAAACTATTTAAAATAAAGTTGATCAAACATGAGCTACCTTGACTAGCATGTTTCTTAATATGCTTATCCTCATGAATACATAGTCAAGGTCCATGGCCTTAAGAAGTGAACACGTATATAGCTCTAATGTGGTGAATTTGGAGATTCTGTGATTGATGAACACAAGTATAGAAATAGTCCGTGTTTCAAAGATTTATTCATTTGTTACATATGTCTTAGAATTAGACTCATATCATCGATGGATTAGTCTTAGAATTGGAACTCTGCACAATCGCTTGATATGTGTTGTTCTAACTCGTATGGGAACAGAACGAAGTAAGCTCGAGTCATGACATGAGAGACATTAATAGACAAATAGAATTCGAACATGCTTCTTTATGCATCAGCCTCTCTTACATTCATTGATACAAGGTGACTATAACTCTTCCTACTCCCCGGTATCAATTCTCACTAGAAACGATATCACACAAGTATAGAGAAAAATCGTTTTATTTTTCACTTAACAGTTTGATACGTTTGATTATTATTAGGTACATAGATTGATCAGTGCATACCATTAAATTAGATAACATATATGCATAAAATATATATAAAAGCATCAGCTTAGAGCATCTTCAACGGTTTTGCAAATGGGCTTGACATTCTTGTTTTTTTAAAAAAAGTCTAAAAATCTCCTATCCAACAGTTTGGTAAATGAGTTTGGCATTTTTGTTAACTTGGCAAACACCAGATGATATTTGTCATATATGTCAAACTGCAGTTCGCTTCGCAATCACCCCGCGCAACCCTACTCTCGCGGGATATTTTTCCCTCGCGCATACAATTTTTAATTTTGCCAAGTGAATAATGGGAAACCGTTGGAGATTGACTCTTTTTACCTTTGCCATATTCTTTTGGAACTTGACAAATTCATAATTTTGCCAAACAAAAAAAATGCAAAACCGTTGAAGATGCTCTTAATAGTGAAATTCTTCGAGTCCATTCAATTTGCTCCTCTACAGGGGCAGAGCTTAGTTGAGGCCAAAGTTGACCATAGCCTTGATCTCCATTAAATAGACAGTAACTTCATCACTGTTCATTGATATTTATAAAAAAAGACAATGGAAAGGAGAAAAGAAAATAAAAAGGAAAAAAAGACAATTCTAAGAAAAAAACTGAAAGGAAAAAGGGTGGAAACATGGAAAAAAGACAATGGAAAAAATAAAAAATTAGAGAGAGAATTGAAAAGCTAGAGTCCTTCAATTTGCATTTATAGTCTAGACAAAACGAAGCTAAACACACGAACGAAGGGGAAAAGAAAACTGGCAAAAAAGAAAACTAAATATAAAGGGAAAATATAGGAAAACACAAGAAATTGTAAAGTCATTTTCTACCCTATCAATAGATGTGTAATCAAAATTTTTTGCTAGTTTTTTTGTCTATAATATGACAATCCAAATGTCTATACCAGTAGTGTATACCTGTATGTTTGCTCTTCCTCGATAATCTAAATTATAATGTCTGAATTATATTGTTATTTGGATTTCACTGTAATGATCTCATGCTTTATGGTTGATAACCACTTCAGCGCCGAGACGTTTGGCTGTTTGTGTCGCGACAAGTCTGCAATAATCTCTATCCATCAGACACTAGATGGATGACAAGTTGCATTGGGCTTTTATCGGCAATATGACATACGTGTTGTTTTTCATCGGATTCTTTTTTTTATGTTACGGCTGGTCAAAAGAGGAAAAACAAATAAAATGTACATAACTCTAGACTAAATAGACTTAGACTCTGCATGCTCTGCATGCTTTGCTTCCAAATTTGCTCTAGGCTTTACTCCTAGTATATTGCCCAAAAGAGGCGCCATCAAAGGTTCAAGAACAAACAAACAACAGTACCCTTGCCTCATGCAAAACGTGATTTCCATTGCGATTTTTATTCAAAAAAAATTACTACGATGAGACTGTTATTGAAGAGCATGAGATGCAAATCAAGAACCGTATCAGTGGGTCAGCGAGTCACAATCCATAATCTTATCGGTAACCATGATTTTTTTTAACTGTGATTTCGCATGACATGCATGAATCTGGTCTAAATCGATCGAGAGATACTCCGTTGTGTGGTCTGAATCTCACTTGGCCCGGGCTGATACAAGATATTTCATATACAATGATCGACCTGCAGTATTTAGTATTTTCTACTTTGTCATTATATGCGTAGTCATTATCATTTTTTAAAATTTGTTTAGAGAGACTAATCAATGGCCATCACTATCTGCTACACCAACTAGGAGACAATCGTCGCTAGTGCTGATAACGATGAGAACCCTAAAATATCATACTTTATATGTCCTGACCTTTTGGTGGGTCTTTTGCAATTGCAGTTAGACGCCAGATTTGGAGGCATTTGAGGCAGAGTTGCTAGTCCACTAGAGGGTCCGGTGGGTCCGTAGCAAAGCTGCTAGTCCATTGGAGATTTTGGGGCGAAGGTTGTGCAAGCCGACACATATACTGGGTTGTGTCGATCACGTGAGAAAAACTAAGTCGATCGTGTGAGAAAGTTAGGTAGACAACTAGATAGACACCTCCGAAATAGTAGTATATGTAGAGCGGTAGGGGTGTGTTGATAATAATTTTACTAAAGTGAAGGTTAGCTCAAAATCACATATAGAAAACTAAATGAAAGAGAAGCTAAAACTATGGTTAGGAGAATGATGGTCTCCCCTTGCCTTATCGCATTCCTCCTCTCTTGGGAGTTGGCTCATCCATGCTATCAATCGATAATACGCTATCAATTATTCCTGCTTCCTAACCTTGCTTCTGGACGGTCTGCTTTCGATTCTTGTCTATCGGATTCTATTGAGAAGAAGGTCCTCCCCGAAACTAGTTTATAAACGAGCTTATTGATTCTCTTTTCAGTGAGGGATGCCCACTTAATAAAGTAAGTAAAGAATGATCGATTCGATAGGAAGCACTGGTTCGAGGAAGAATACCAGATCCAGTTGAGGAAGAGGTGGTACTCTGCAGCCAAAGGAGTAGTACTGGGGTTAGCTCTAACCATCTTGTACAGAAGAAGGGATTACGACTAGCCCAGGCAAGGAAGTAACTCAATCTCAAAAGGGCGAGAGTTTGATTCAATTAGAAATCTCAAATCAAGGCAAATCCGTTCATTGAAGGAAGTGAGCTAGCTCCCATCACTTCATCTGCGTTCAACTAATCAAATTCATCCTTTATTCCGATTGGAATTCCTTTTATCGAATATCCCTGCTCGTACTTCGAAGTCAGATAACTGCCATTCTGACCCAGGATTCCATCCACAAACTTTGCACAAAGTTTGTGGCTGACCGATATTGCTCATCATCATTTAGCTATTGCATTTATTTTTCTCATTGCCGGTCATATGTATCGAACTAACTTCGGAATTGGGCACAGTATCAAAGATCTTTTAGAAGCGCATACTCCTCCGGGGGGTCGATTAGGACGTGGCCGCTTGGTGTTATTTATAGGGTGGTGGGAGGGAGCAATCTAACCTCGTACTCCCTTTGGTTTGTTATTTATGTGGAAGTCCTCGGACATATTACCTTGGGCCTTTTTACATGGGAGGGGTAGATGTAGCCCTCTTACCCCCACCACTTATCTATAGCCAAGCAAGCTAAGATCAGAGAGAGTGAGTTGATATGAAATTAGCAATAGAGACTAACCCAATTGATAGGATATATATGGTGGAATAATTAAGATGATGGATAACACACTTATAATGATTCGGGATTATGAAGAAATGGTATTTGAGGAATTTTGTGTTAATGGCAATTAAAAAAAACTATAAGAAATTTCATGTGTATTTGAATGTTGTGTATTAATTCTACACATTTGAAGTATATGCTTTATTTTTTTATGTATGAATACTTGGTTCATTTTTTGGGGCTAAATAAAAAAGAGCCCAAACAATGAAATAGTTTTCTAAACTATGATATGAGAAGAACAACCTATAGTTTGTAGAAATATAGAACATTTTTAAGTACACTTTATGTATTATAACTCATTGTATTTAAGGCATAATGGCCTCGTATTTAAATATGTGTGCATTTTTTTTAATAAAATTTTATCATAGCACACACGAATAGTCGTCCAATTGTAGTAGTGGGAGAGAATTAAAAAAAAAATTAGGTAGGAGGCATTGCTAATTCCTTTGCTCTTTCTATATAGATTTATATTATAGATAGATACACATATCACATTAATTATGAATCCCACTTTAGGACCATGCAATCGTGGGATCAGACAACCTATACACAGCTAGGGTACTATTACTCATGCGCTTGACTTACTCCTCCATCCCTTTTTAACTATCCTTCTCGATAAATAGCTTTGATTAATTTTATATAAAATATTAATATTTATGATACATAATTAATATCATTAGATAGATCGTTGAATCATTTTTTTATAAATTTATTTGGAGATGTAAATACTATATTTATTTTCTATAAATCTAGTCAAATTTATAATAAAAAATAAAAAAGATAAATATTTAGGGATAGAGAGATTATTTGGTAGCCCTAGTTGTCATTTAATATCACGAGCAAGCGTCGCTGTACACTGCCACGGCGTTTGCCACCACAGCGAGAACAATCATCAACACTGCCAGGAACTTGTCTCTCTTCTTTGCTATGGCATGACG
>CM039122.1:53422674-53452115 GCA_022036555.1 Microstegium vimineum
TCGCACCAGGGGCGGACCTAGTAAGGGACATGTACACGCAAAATTTCCGAAACAAAAAAGTTTGTACGCATAGGTCTAATACATTTATACTACACTTGTAATTGAATTAGATCAGGTCCGAATACAGATAGCATGGGTTTGGGGTGATCCGTTTCAAACAGCGGGAGCGGAAGATAAGGGCTGGGCGTACCTGGACCTGGTGGGCGCTCGTCGCCGGAGAAGGTCCCAAAGATGGAGATCTAGGCACCTGACGAAGGGCGGCGGCGGCGGCTAGTTACGCACGGGACGCGAGAGAGGGAGTATTGCCGCCGGGGGTGCACGCGAGAGAGGGAGCGGAGAGTATGCCGGGGGGCACGGGGTGAGGAACCAGATCGCCCCCTATGAAGTCGATCAATGTGACTTGTCTCTGCAGTCGCTGTGCATCTAGCCGCTCAATCCTATCCGGTGGTGGTGAAACCAGAAATATGTTGCTGCCCCCCCCAAAATAAAAGGCTTGCTGGGCCGGCCCAACATCAGGCACGAGCACGACGCACGTATAGCTGTTGCTGCGGCAATTTTTGTGGCGGCAATCATCGCTGCTTTGGTGCCAGGCTCAGGCTCACGTTTTTGGCGCGATCGGTGAAGATCGTACGCCGGCTCAGGTTTGTGCTTGTGCTCTCCATCAGCAAACTAGTGGCAAAATCTCTAGAACTGGTTGTTCTAATTTGATTGTTTTTTTTTGTCCTCTCTGTATTGGATTGTGCTTGAGTTGGTCGATTGAAGGAAGAGTGATAGGGAAGCTAGAAGGAAACATTAACTTGCTTGCATCAAAATTAAATTTGCATATTTAAAATGGAAGAAACTAGATGTGTAATGTCATGATTGTTTCTTTTTATTCATCTAATTAGGATATAGATTTTAGTTGTTCAATTCGCCGCCTAATATCATGTCATCTTTATTTGTTTTCTTTATGCCTGTAATGGTGTTCGGTTTGACCCGTCCCTAAAAATGATCCGCTCCTCAAATCTAGCAAAGGATCAAAGCGTGTCGACCCTCAAGGAAAAAGGTGTGATCAGGTTCTAGAACTATTTACGAGGTAAGCGACAATAAGTTCTAAAACTAGCTCAAGAGTCTAATATCATGTCATCTTTATTTATTTTCTTTACGCCTGTAATGGGGTTCGGTTCGACCCGTTCCTAAATATGATCCTCTCCTCAAATTTAGCAATGGATCGAAGCGGGTCGACCAACAAGGAAAGAGGTGCGGTCAGGTTCTAGAACTATTTACGAGGTAAGCAACAATAGGTTCTAGAACTAGCTCAACAAGCTCCTTTGATGAGGGGTGTGCGGCCAGCATAGCTCTTTTGTCACCCTTGACTTATACTAGCCCGTCCTTTGATCTCAAGAAATACACTCCACGACAATTGCTTGACTTGAGATTGATCATTGGATAGACATCTACTCCATTTGCTTAGAAAGTTAACTTCTTGGCACTAGCTTTGTCGTATTGTTGTGGATTTTTTTTATTACTCTTGGTGATTTTTGCATCCTATATGGCTTGGAGCAACGAAAGGTTAGTTGTTGAGCACCGCTTGGTGATTGTGTTGGGTCTTCGATCGATTTGATTTATAAGAGGCTTTGTGCTCATCCTCGCGAGGATCATGAAGAGAGCAACTCCAATGGATTTCTCGAGGTGAATTGGAGTGCTTCCTATTGTTGATTCACTATCTCATAGGCGAGCACCCATGTTGAGGGTGAAGCTTAAGGACTTGTGTTGCTTATGGAGGAGTGGGAATCCAAGGACTCGCCTCAACATGGACGTATTTTACACGCAAGCAACTGAACCTTTAAGGTCAATATTGTATCACTTGTCTTCGGTAGTTTGGATTCCTATAGCTATTTACTTGTTTTTATCTTGTACTTGTGGAGTTTCTATAGTAGCTTCTAGTCAAGTAGAGTAATTCGGGTATTTTTAAATTTTGTGTAGCTCGATTAGTTAAAAAATTGCCTCAGGTAGCTTGTGTCCTCTAAGTAGTAGTTGTAATCCTTTTTTAATGACTTGTTTAGGAGGCTTGTTTTGTGGTGCACTAGGCTAGACTTATAGTGGCTATTAGGGTTATCTCTTGAACTAATCATTTGTGCCATTGGTGTGTTTGAAGGGATTTTAATAAGCGGTCCTAGATTCTTTCAATGTCACGCCATGTAGGATGGTTGACATAGAGTCACATCAACCAAAGCCATTTAAAAAATCTAAATTTGATGGTTTCAAAAGTTGAAAAAAGATCCCAAAAACTAATTTTCAGTTGGTAAACGGGATTCTGGTGATAGTTCGACCTCGTTTGGTTTGTGTTCCTAAACTTTATCTTCTCTCTAGTCACTCCACTTTGGAGTGTATAGAGAACTAAAGGCCATTTAGTCTCATTTAGTCTAGTATATAACTCTACAACTATGTTTATCAGCACTACTTCAACACAACTTTTAGCGAACTAATAGTATTTTCCTCTCATGACAAATTAGTATGTGTTATATAATAACTAGTTTCACTATCAAGAATATGTATGTAAGAATATGTAGAATAGAAGTAGAGAGGATGAAAATGAGTTGTTCTCTTTTCTCGTATATCCTTTACAATACATAAGCCCTCATATATATAGCTTCATATGAGGGATGGAGTTACAAGAATAAATACAAGAAGAGTTACATCATTGAATCATGAAGGTTGTAACTTCAATGGTATAGGGGTTATGGACATCCACCTTAATATTTCATAACACTACCCCTTAGATGTCCATTATGAAGTGAATTGCATACCTCATTAAAAACCTTGCCAAGGAAAAATCCAGTGGAAAAAAACCATGGCCAAGGAAAAAAGAGTACACACATATTCACTCCCCCTGATGGCAATATCACTTGATGTCTTTCAACCGACGTAATCCAATACCATATGTCAATTTCTTGACTACTGAAGTAGGTAGTGCCTTTGTGAACAAGTCTGCTAGATTTTCACTTGAACAAATTTGTTGGACTGTTATAATACCATCCTTTTGAAGATCATGAGTAAAGAAAAACTTTGGCGAGATGTGTTTCACTCTATCCTCTTTTATGTACCCATCTTTCAATTGAGTTATGCAAGCCGCATTGTCTTCGTGTATAACCGTTGGCGCTTCATTTTCTAGAAGTAAATTGCACACCTTACGAATATGATGTGTCATATTTCTCAACCAGACACATTCTCTACTAGCTTCATGAATAGCCAAAATTTCTGCATGGTTAGATGAAGTTGCTGCTATAGTTTGCTTCATTGAACGCCATGAAATAGATGCACCACCACACATAAATACATATCCCGTTTGTGATCGACCATTATGTGGATCAGATAGATATCCTGCATCTGCAAAACCAACTAATTCCTCCATGCATTTGTTAGAAAAATATAGACCCATATCTTTCGTACCTTGTAAATAACGAAGTATATGTTTTATCCCATTCCAATGTCTTCTAGTAGGACATGAGCTATATCTTGCTAATAAATTAACAACAAATGCAATATCAGGACGTGTATGAGTAGATAGATACATTAGAGGTCCTATAGCACTTAGATATGGCACCTCAGAACCAAGAATTTCACTATCACATTCTGGAGGTCGAAAAGGGTCTTTTGTTATATCAAGGGATCTAACAACCATTGGGGTACTCAATGGATGTGCTTTATCCATGTAAAATTGCTTTAGTATTTTCTCTATATAAGTTGCTTGATGCAAAATAACTCCATCTTTAAGGTGTTCTATTTTCAAACCAAGACAAAACTTTGTCTTCCACAGATCCTTCATTTCAAATTCTTTCTTCAAACAATCTTTCGCCTCAGTGATTCCCTGAGAAGTGCCAATTAAGTTTAGATCATCAACATATACAACTATGATCACAAATTCAGATCTAGATCTTTTTATGAATATACATGGACAAATAGAGTCATTCTTATACCCTTCTTTTATCAAAAACTCACTAAGACGATTGTACCACATTCTCCCAGATTGTTTCAACCCATATAGAGATTTGTTCAATTTAATTGAATATTGGTCTCGAGAACCTGATCCTGGTAGTTTAAATCCTTCTGGTAGTTTCATATATATGTCACTATCAAGTGACCCATATAAATATGTTGTAACAACATCCATTAGACACGAGTCAAGATTCTCTTTCATTGCCAGGCTTATAAGGTATCTAAAAGTTGTTGCATCTATCACAGGAGAGTATGTTTCTTCATAATCAATTTCTGGTTTTTGTGAGAATCCTTGGGCAACTAGTCGTGCCTTATATCTTGTGATTTCTCCTTTCTCATTTCGTTTTCTCACAAATACCCATTTATAACCAACGGGTTTGACACCATTTGGTACACGGGTTACAGGTCCAAAAACTTCTCATTTTGTAAGAGAATTCAATTCTGCTTGAATTGCATCATTCCATTTTTTCCCAATCTTTTATTTCTTTGCATTCCTCGATTGAGTGAGTTTCCTGATCCTCATTTTTATCCATAATTTCTAGCGCTAGATTATATGCGAATGCATCATCGATGATGACTTTCTCACGGTTCCAAATTTTTCCTGACATGACATGGTTTAATGAGATCTCATCTTCTAAAGAATTAGGTACCTTTGTCTCCTCTTGAGTTATGTCTTCATTTCCTTCAGGAGTTTTTTCCTAAATTATTATTTCCTCTATTTGACCATATTGATTCTTTGCTCCTTTCCGTTTTCGAGGATTTTTATCTTTGGAACCCAATGGTCTACCACATTTTATGGTAGTCTTTGACTCATTAGCAATACATGATTGTCCCTCTTGGACATTAATTTTTTCAGGAGCATTAGCAGCTAGAATATATGACTTGGTCACTCTTTTTAAGTCTGTAAAAACATCTGACAAATTATTTGCTAAACTCTGTAAATTAACTATCCTTTAAACTTCTTGCTCACATTGTTTTGTACGAGGATCAAAATGAGATAATGATAATTCATTCCAGCTTATTTCTCTATTTAGCTGTTTATTTTGTCCCTCTGTTGTTGGAAATTTTGATTCATCAAAATGACAATCAGCAAATCTTGTTGTAAATGTGTCTCCTGTTGATGGTTCAAGATACTTTATTATGGATGGGGATTCATACCCAATATATATTCCCAACCTTCTCTGAGTCCCATTTTTGTGCGTTTTGGTGGAGCAATTGGGACATACACCGCACAACCAAAAATTCTTAGATGAGAAATATTTGACTCTTTGCCAAAAACCAATTGTAGAGGGGGGAAATTATGGTAACTTGTTGGCCTGATGCGAATCAATGTTGTTGCATGCAAAATAGCATGTCCTCATGCAGACATTGGCAGTTTTGACTTCATAAGTAATGGTCTTGTTATTAATTGGAGACGTTTAATAAATGACTCTACAAGACCATTCTGTGTATGAACATATGCAACTAGATGTTCAACACTTATTCCAATTGATATGCAATATTCATTGAAACTATTTGATATAAATTCACCAGCATTATCCAAGCGTATAGTTTTGATTGGATTGTCCGGAAATTGAGCTCTTAACTTGATTATTTGAGCGAACAGTCGCGCAAATGCTATGTTGCGGGTTGATAGTAAGGAAACGTGTGACCATCTAGTTGATGCATCAATCAAAACCATAAAATATCTAAATGGTCCACTTGGTGGATGAATTGGTCCACATATATCTCCTTGTATGCGCTCTAGAAAAGCGAGGGACTCATGTCCAATTTTAGCCGGTGAAGGGCGTACTATCAGTTTCCCTTGAGAGCATGTGATGTATGAGAAGTCATTCGATTGAAGAATCCTTTTATTCTTTAATTCATGGCCGCATAAACTATTAGTAATTTTTCGCATCATTACTGATCCGGGGTGGCCTAGCCGGTCATGCCAAATAATAAAATTGTTATGGTTGGTGAACTTTTGTTCCACCACCATATATAATTCATTCTCTTTGAGACTTGTATAGTATAAACCAGAAGGTAATTCTGGCAATTTCTTCAACACATATTTTTTGTCTGATGACATCTTTGTTATATTGAGGTACTCCACATTATCCTCACACATTGTCTCTATGTGATAGCCATTTTGGCGTATATCTTTAAAGCTCAACAAATTTCTTTGAGACTTTGGGGAATAAAGTGTTTTGTTTATGTCTACCTTTGTCCCACAAGGTAACATTATTGTGGCTCTTCCTGAACCCTCTATCAATTTAACACCTCCTGATATAGTATGAACAACTGCATCTTATAATATGAGATAGGAAAAAATGCATTTTACTCTTCAAGATAGTATGAGTTGTTCCACTGTCTATAATACATATAGTTTCTTCATTTGCATGCTCTTGAGGCAATGGTTCATCCATACTCTTCAAAATAAAACGTACTAACAAACATTACTTCTCTATTAAAGAAATATAGTGAAACATATGAAATGAATACTAATTAAATGAAACATAATATAACTTTATTCATTCATTTATAAGATGAAACATGCTTTAATGGTACTACCATTACATTATATTTATTCATGCATGAAGAAAAATTAACAACAAGATCATTTATTCTTGGATGAAGAAATCAAAAACATCAAGATGTCTTGCAGTCTTGTGGTCATATTCTCCAATATTTGTTGCATTGAGTATATTATCATTCAAAATATTATTACCACTACCACTTGGAAAGTTCGTCTCTATCCTTTTGTTCTTCCTCTCAAGTGATTCTTGATAGAGATCAACAAGATATTTGGGTGTGCGACAGTTGCATGCCCAATGGGATCTTCCACCACAACGATGGCATGCATTTTTTGTTACATCAATTTTGCATTTATCTTTATCTCCCCTTTCTTGCCTTTTATTGGAATTCCCCATGTTCTTGAATTAGACACTATAATTTCCTCTACCACAACCATATCCATATCCACGACCACGCTCGCGTCCACGTCCGCGGCCACGACCACGACCACGTCCGCGTCCACTCCCATTATTTTGATTATCATATCTCGTTGCATATACTTCAGTGGGTGGATTTGAACCAGTTGAACGTGTTTCATGGTTTTTCATCAAAAGCTCATTATTTTGTTCAGCCACAAGCAAACAAGAAATAGTTCAGAATATTTTTTTAATCCTTTCTCACGGTATTGTTGCTGAAGCAACACATTTGATGCATGGAATGTAGAGAATGTTTTCTCTAGCATCTCTTCATCTGTCACTTTTTCTCCACACAGTAGTAACAGTGATGTGATTCTAAACATGACTGAATTATATTCAGAAACACTTTTATAGTCTTGCAACCTTAGGTGCAACCACTCATAACGAGCTTTAGGGAGGATCTATGTCTTTTGATGATCAAATCTTTCTTTTAGTTTGTTCTAAAGAATAAGGGGATCCTTATCAATAAGGTATTCAACCTTTAAACCTTCATAGAGTTGGCGGTGAATGAAAATCAAAGTCTTTGTTTTATCTTGGCTAGATGCATTATTTTTTTCTTTGATCGCATCACCAAGCCCATTGGCATTCAAGTGAGTTTCAGAGTTTCAGCATCTAGCACCCATGACAAGTAATTCTTGCCCGAAATATCCAGAGCAGTGAAATCAATCTTGGCATGATTTGACATATTAAACTACAAAATATATAGATTGCGAAATTCAAACAATCATACAAGAATAAAATATAGAAACATATACAAACAGTAATTTCTTACCATAGAAAAAATATTATGATCAATGTAAAGTTCCTTACCTAGTTCTTGATAGCTTTTAGAGACAGTCGTGCTGATAACGTGTTATATAATAACTAGTTTCACTATCAAGAATATGTAGAATAGAAGTAGAGAGGACGAAAATGAGTTGTTCTCTTTTCTCGTATATCCTTTACAATACATAAGTCCTCATATATATAGCTTCATATGAGGGATGGAGTTACAAGAATAAATACAAGGAGAGTTACACCATTGAATTATGAAGGTTGTAACTTCAATGGTATAAGGGTTATGGACATCCACCTTAATATTTCATAACAGTATGAACCAAATTCCAGCGAAACAAACAAACCCTACGTGACTAATGTTTAGAAAGCCCAAATCACACAGGGCCTAGTAGAGAGGTCGGGTAGACTTTTTTCAATCCGAAACGCGCGCGAATAAACGTTCTTCTTTCAGCCCACCTCGGCCCGCTAACCAAAGCCATCCTCTCGTGCTCATCACCCGTACCCAACGAAGAAGGTGCGCCAGCCCACGCCGTCTCGTTTCCGTTCGGCCCTCGCGGCGGCGCCGGGCGTCGGGTACACCAACCCAACTTGACCCAACCCAATTTTAAAGCGCACGAAAAGTGGGGGAGATGGGGAGAAAAAGAGAGGAGCGCAGCGAGGCGAGGGGTCTCTCTTCCTCTTCGCTTTACCGATGGCCAACGATTCCCTCGCCCACCACCTGCTGCTCCCTCTCGCCGGCGGCTGCTGGTCCGACGTCAATGAGGAGGAGGAGGAGGATCCGAGCAACGTCTCCTTCCCCTCGTTCTGGCCGCCCTTCCCCGCTCTCTCGTCGGACTCCGACTCCGACGCCGCCAGCTTCGTGCGTCCGCGCATGGACCGGCCCCGGGAGACCGCCGCGTCGTCCTTCTTCGGGCTCGGCTTCCACGACGGGGACGACGACGAGTGGGCGCCACCCGACGAGGATGGGGAGCTCGCGCTACCGCTCTGCTGGGACTGCCTGCAGCTGGAGGACCACGACGACGAGCACCGGAGGTGGGACGTGGGCGTGAGCGACGCGGACGAGTGGGAGCAGGTCGCCGGCAGGGAGGAGGAGGAGGTGGCGGCTACGGCGTCCGCGGTGCGGAGCCTGGAGTGGGAGGTGATGCTCGCCGCCAACAGCCTGGGGAGCCTCGCGGTGGACGACGGCGACGGCGACGACGACCTGGACGCGGGAATCGAGACGTACTTCCTCGACGACGCCGACGACCTGCTATTCGGGCAGCTCGCCGCGGCGGATGCGGACCACGAGCCGCCGCCGGGCAAGTGCGGGCGGCCGGCCGCGAAGGCCGCGGTGGAGGCGCTCCCGACGGTGGTGGTCGCGGAGGCCGACGACGCGCAGTGCGCGGTGTGCAAGGACGGCGTCGAGGCCGGGGAGCGCGCCCGGAGGCTACCGTGCGCGCACCTCTACCACGACGGCTGCATCCTGCCTTGGCTCGCCATCCGCAACACGTGCCCGCTCTGCCGCCACGAGCTGCCCACCGATGACCCCGAGTACCAGAAGTGGAAGGCGAGGCGGGCCGGCGATGTTGGCGACGCAGACCGGCGTGGCACGGCGGCAGGTACGATGTCCTCGTCAGGATACCTTGACGAATGGATAGGAGAAGGAGCAACGGACTAAATTTGATTCGAAGGCGGTGCCGTGTTAATATTTGGCTCTGCAACTTGCCGCAAATTCCCTTTTGATCAGGTTGGAGAGGGATCAAATCAATGTGGATTGGTTGGTGTGGTGGTGATTTTCATAGAGAGTGATGGCATCACACGGTGCATTTAAATTTGGCAGTGGTGTAATATTTGGATGTGAGGTTTGAGGATATCGGTTGCTGTTCGTTACAGCGGAGCGAACAGTGAAACAGAGGCGGGGAAAAAAATCATGAATCATTTCTGTTGACGAAACACCCTAAACATAGGGCGATAGGGGTGACAGAAGAATGTTTGCACTGTCAGACTCTTGTCTTTAGAATGTGTTGGCAATACAAATTTACTTTTAGTATTCTAATTCGTTCATAAAACGACTATATGATGACAAATCAGCAATATGAAGAAATTTGAAAGACATTTATCGCGGGGGTGGGGGCTACGTACTAGAAATGTATGCTTGCTAGTCAATGCGAACAAGGAATGGTCAGTAGTACCTAGCATAGCTTCATTGAATGAGATCGCTTCATATTTCCGCTGTGCTGGCCTTGGAATTATGATGAGTTTGCTTATGATTTTGAAGTAGCAACGACCTTCACATCTAAATAAAATTGTTGAAAATAGAGAAAACAAAAAGGAGATACAGGAGCGTTACATTCTGCAGAGGTCGGTTCATGCATTGTTGCTTTTGCTTGAAGTCGTGATTCGAATCAAAGTTCAGCGCACTAACGTTGGCACGAGCTTATGGATTCAATCAAGAATTTAGTTACGCTGGCAACTGTAGTTTTGTTATAGCGATACGATTTTTTGACGGGGATATCAGCCTCGCAGCCGCAGCTACGGAGTACTCCGTACTTATGCACGTGGCTTGTGGACGCAACCAGCGCAAGGCAGCAGAATCCACGCAAGTTTCCGTAGCTTGAAAGGAGGGGCCTTGAGCACATGCCCGGAAAGCCGTACGCCCAAGACGAGAGCAAGAGTGAGGTACAATGGAACGGGCCTGCATTCTCTCTTTACACTTTGCTTATCCCCTACTTCATTTTTTATTTATATGTATCAGCCTGTGCCTGTGCCACGAAAACTTGCGGAACAGATCATTGACGTTGCGTTGCGACCTACACGTATAATTGTTGACGTTGAGCACAGATGCCAGCAACGAAAATAAGACTGATGATATGCATTTGCTGTTGCTGATCGGTTCGCCCGCCGATTCTTTTGGGTTGGGTACGTACCAGCAGACGATGCGTTCGTTAGGAAATCGTGCTCGTCGCCGTGTACTACGCTTGCGGGACCGGGATCGCCCAGGCCAGCCAGGGGTGGGTTGCGGGTAGGCACGTCGCGTCGAGAGTCGTCGTCGCGCTGCCGTCTCCCTCTGGTTTCCATCACATACTGGTACTTTCTCTCGGCGCTTTGCGTGTCTTTCAGTTGGCGCGGTCCCAGAGGTCAGACTCCTGTTGTTAAATTTAAATTTAAACGTGTATGTGACGCTCTTTCTTTCTTCTTTAATTACTGTATGTATTTTTTTTCAAATGATGTGGCGGCGTTCATCTTCAAGACGAGGGAAGCTAATCAAGAGTATCCTCGGAAGGAAAGGAAAGCGAAATAAAAATCAACACAAGTACGGAGTAGAAAGAAGATGAATGCAGTAGGCCCAATGCAAATGGCGGTGTCCATATATTCAAGGTGGGTTTACAGGCCCAAACCCAACTCGTACGTGCTACTGGGCTCAAATTTTCAAAAAGGTACTGGTGCTGGTGCAATCCCATAGTGCTATTTCGCTTCATCACTTGCTTCTTCTTCTATACTGTATCAAGGATAGCTAGCAACAAACAAACAAACAAAACACAATCTGCTAACTTTGCAATCCTATTCAACTCTCGCATTATGTATAAACAAGTGGAGTTCGTGCCGTGCGAGTCTCTGAAGAAAAGAAAAGGGTTGTGATACATATCATATATATAGAAGAAGAAACTTCCTGTCCACACGATACAATAACACTATTAAACTCATTCTGAAAAGGATCTGGCCAACTTTGTACGTCGTAGCTCGACAAAAAAACATTTAACAGTCCACAGATCATAGTAGTGTAGTGCCCTTCCTTTCTTTTTTTTTATGTAAAAAGGAAAAGAAGGAGCACGACGGGAGATTATATTAACAATGGCACTTCCAAATAACTCTGTGCCCACAATTTGCATATGAAGGAGAGATCTAGACCGCTTTAGAATCTGTCTGGCAAAACTGAGCACGCACGCACGCACGTACGAGTACGACAACCGTCGTCGATCCACAAGAATGAATATCTCTACAGCTAAAAAGACCCGGAGGTCATCGTCACCGCTAAACTAATCGCCCCCCGGTCGGCGCTAATCCCCTGCCCCCGCGCTAATCCGGCGCTAATCACCCGCTTCCTCGTTAGCGCAACTGTCGCCCGCGCACGTACGATCCACAAGAATGAATATATAATAATAAGATATTCAACGAAATTTAGGACCACCAGCACTGAAAAGGCACGACGGCACGAGCAATCAGAATGCACTTGTGATAGTTCATTTGAGTTTTACTATTATTTATTTATTTATGTTCACAGTGCGCTCAAGACGGGGACACGTGTTGCCATATCCACGCAGAATTCTCCATGCATGGCCATTGTTTCTTCCGGCAGAGGGAGTTGTTGTTCTAACTTTTTTTTTATTGTGCTTCTAGAGTACTCCCTCAAACCCAAATTATAAAGACATTTCAAGAACTTAGAGAATCAAAGCATCTCAAGTTTAACTAATAAGAAAACTATAAAGATTTATAACATCAAATAGATATACTATAAAAATATAATTGACAACAAATTTAATGATACTTAGTTAATATCATAAATGTTATTATATTATCATATATATTTGGTCAACTTGAGATACTTTGACTCTTCAAAATTCTTAGAATGTCTTATAATTTGGGATGGAGAGATAAGTTACATCTAGCTACCACCTAACTACCACACAACAACTTGCTAAACTGTGTGATAATATTGTCATATTCGTTTGAACTAATCTCAATTTATTTTAACTTGTTTCCTCTCATAAAACACTATTCAATCACCTTATTCTATCTCACATGATATTATTCAATCAACTGACTTTTCCACTAGCCAAACAGGACGAATATACAACTTGTTTTTGCTAAATTGTTGCACTAATATGAATAATCTACTAGTTTAGTTGTTGGATCAATCTACAATATTCAACGACGAGTGCAGTTTAACATAGGTGAACATAGCTTGGACTGTGGCACTGTGCGCTATCGGCGTATATATATGTGCTTGCTTACTGACAGGTGGGTCCAGAAGAGTTAGGTTCGCGGGGGAAAAAAAGTACCACGCGCATCGACGAGCCAAGCCCGCGCGCGGCGCGGCCGAACCCGAACGGATAGGGACATTCACCATGGAGGCATGCATGCAATGCAACGACGATCGAGGGGGATCCATCCCACGATGGGAGAGTTGCGGCTGCACGGTGCCGTGCGACCCCCAGGACCACACGCTCGCTCTTCGCTCATGCAGATGCAGATGCAGCCAGCATCGCGCACTCGCGTCGATCGGGTCTGACGCTTCACTGGACGTCCAATTCCAAATTAAAGCCGCCACGACAACTAACGAGAGCGCAAACAAACAAAATAACAAAGAACCGATCAGAGCCTGAAATCCCAATGGATCGGACGATCGATCGAGGAAAGCGACGCGGACGCGGACGCGGGGGACTCGACACCGCGCGGCGGCCACGGCACGGGAGGCGCGCGCGACAACGGGATCGCGGGCCGTCATTGCCCGATCCTCCCTGCCGGTTGGCCACGCGCGGCCGCCGCCGGAAAAAATAGCGAGACGACAGCTCGGTGATTTGCCTGCGTCCCGCGATCGACGAGAGACGAGACGACACGGGTGACGGGGGCGGGGGGAAAGCCCACGGCTTCCTTAATCCTTATCCGCAACTGCGAGCCGAGGCTGGCTGTCCGCGTCTCGGCGAGTCGGTTTTGGCCCCCTTTTGGGGGCAGACGTAAGCGGGACGCGGCCGGGCTCGACGACGACGACGGACGCGAATGCGTGCGCGGCTGTCCGCGTCGCCTTTCGAGTCGGCCATCATTAGCTTAGCGTGATGATTAACTAATGAAAAGTGCTTTTGCTGCTTGTGCTTCACATCACACCCAGTCTGCTTTGCATTGAACCAAGCTGCTAGGCTTGTTTTATTCGTGTGGCACGTAACAAAAAGAGGTGGGGCGTAGCGCTCTGATCGCTTATTGCCATTAAGAGGTCAATACGAGCGCAGCGTAAGAGCATCTCCAACAACGTGAAAAAATTGACTTGCTAAATTTTATGATTTGATAAGTTGCTAAATTATTTGGCAAGTGAAAAAAAAACCCCTCTCTTCAACAATTTGCTATTCCAACTTGTCAAACTTTTTTTTTAAAAAAAAAGAAAAGTAAAGGCGGGAGACTGATGGCAAAAAAAAAAAGGAAAGCGGGAGCGTGGGAGAGGCCGGGATTCGGAGAAAAATAGGCGCGAGGAGGATAAGAGCATCTCCAACAACTCCTTAAAACAACTTGTCATCCTTATAAATTTGGCAAAATCATAAAATTCTCCCTCCAACACCTCCTCAAACCAACTTGCTATTTTTCCTAAGTTGTTATTCACGGCCTCTGCGCGCTTATATTTAACAAGTTGCTATCCAACTTGTTATCCTTATAAATTTGGCAAAATCATAAAATTCCCTCTCCAACAACTCCTCAAACCATCTTGCTATTTTTCCATCTTGTTGGATAGCAACTTGGGAAATATAGGCACGCAGAGACCGTGAATAGCAATTTGGAAAAATAGCAAGTTGGTTTGAGGAGTTGTTGAAGAGGGAATTTTGTGATTTTGTTAAATTTATAAGGATAACAAGTTTTTTGAAGGAGTTGTTGGAGATGCTCTAAATTAAATTGATCTTTCTTTCTTTCCCAAGAGATTTAAAAAAATCAAAAAAGCTTTGGGGCTTGTTTGGTTAAGTCCAAATTTGCCACACTGAACTTTGGTCGAACTGTGTCAGCTAAATAAATGAGACGAAAAAATTAAAGACAAACTTGTGGCAAGAAAATGAGTCTATAATATTGTATGAGACATGATGCTAATAAAGTGGTATGATCTAGCTATGGGAGTGAACCAAACACGTGTTTAAGACATTATGACATGACTAACTTGCGGCATGACAAGTTTGGGCACGAACCAAACAACCCCTTGATTTGGAGATATGTTTTCCCTGCCGAAGAAACCGTGGCACGCGTAACTTGTTGCATGATAAGTTTAGACACGAACCAAACAATCCCTTGATCTAGAGATGCTTTTCAACTGTGGTACATGTAACTTGCAACATGATAAGTTTGGACACAAACCAAACAACCACTTGATCGAGATATGTTTTCCATTCACATATATATATATATATATATTATATATATATATATATATATATATATATATATATATATATATAAAAGACAAAAACGAATGTCCAAACTAAACAACCGTACCCCTTGATTTGGAGATGCTTTCCATTCACATAGAAGAAATAAAAAAGACAGAGAAGCTTTCCATTCAAATAGAAAAAATTAAAAAAAAAAGAGACAAAAATAATTAAAAAAAAAAGACCAAAAATTTTTATCGGAGCCAGGTTTCGATCCTGGGACCTGTGGGTTATGGGCCCACCACGCTTCCGCTGCGCCACTCCGATTTTTGTAACTGTTTTGTACTAGTATTTTATTTGTACATAGTGAGATGTTAATTGTCTTTTGAAATGCTGCAAAGGCTGACTTCCAAAGTAATGAACTAAAATCTAAAACATGCTGAAACGAGCTTTTCTGGTTTTTTGTTATCCGAGAAGATAAAAAACTTCACAAAAGCTTAACAAAAGGCAAAAAAAAAGGCAACTTTTGAGTCAAAAGCTAAAAAATTGTAGCTCAAACAAACATGCCTGATTCTACTTGTTAGTTTCCTCCATAGTAGGGTGATAATGACCATCTCCTTTCGCCAAACATACGCCCAACCATAATATCTATATGTAATACTCCATCTGTTATAATTATAAATTGCTTTGACTATCTAGATACCTAGCAAATTCTATGTACCAAAGATTCAGAACGATTTATAATTTGAAATGGATAGAATATAATATTATAATAGTAAACTGAAAACGGTATTTATCTAATACATTTACGATCTTCCATGTTCTTCAAGTAATGCGGATATACGACTCGTACGCATACAAGATAGAACAACACATGTTTAGTGACAGTATAGAGTTTAACTTCAAAACATATTGGAATAGATAATGATAGTTGAATAAATTTATAAGTCATGAATGGACAAAGTGATAACGCAATAAGTCGCACGTTCCCTTGCAATACACAAACGAGTTTGCTAGTCTATATCTAAGTCTATTTATATATTATTAATATTAAAGAGCAAAAAATTATCTCCTTCAAATTTTCCTTACTCTCTCTCTCTCCCACAATCCATTTGTCCCTCAATTGCCACAAACGTAAGGCTCCTGATCAGTTTTAGTAAGAATATAATATAATATGTAATAAATTGAAGATATTAATCGAGGTCGTCGTTGTCGGTCTCCCTCCCTTCCCTTCTTGTAACTAGCCAGAGGCCAAATAGAGTGTATGAGTGTGGGGTGTCCATCACTAACAAAAATATACATCTAGAAGATCAAGTCCTTTAGGATTAGAGTCTCTCTAGGCCATGTTTCTTGGTATTGGTGATTATATCTTCCTTTTTCTCAATGACGGTAAGGGGCATGTTGGATTTAGTTTCTTTACGGTGACCGATGAAGATGAAAGTAACAACTACGACGTCAACATCGACAATGACATTCTCAGCATGACAACATGGAGACTTAGGTTTTCAAACGACAACGTTAAGGCGAAGATGATGTTTGCCGGCATAGAATATTTTCTTCGATCTTTTCTCTATTTTGTTCTGGTCATATTTGACAATGATGAAGGATTAGTGAGAATAAGTCTACCCCTCAAGCCAATGACTAGTATCGAATTGGGACGATTCAAATAGGTTTTCCTTATTCTTCGACACAAAAGGAATGTCACACCCAATTTTAAGGATAAAATTGAATATGAATAACTCATGTGTGCCCAGGGATCAATCACACACATAAGCCGACAAACCTTTAAATAGTACCATCACTGAGTGCTTATTACATAACGAATAATATTATAAAACATAACAGCGGAAATAAAGATAACTCTCGCGACGAAGCTCCACTTCACAGGGAACGCCGACTGGTTGACCACTAGCCTAGTACTCCTCACGGTAGTCTTCATAGCCATCTGAAGGGGTTGAGAAAGCAAGAGTGAGCACTTAAAGTACTCAGCAAGAGTAACATAGGGTTATGAAGCTCAAAGGCTGACACTGTCTGTAGTGCGGTAGCTTTTATCTTGGTCAAGTTTTACCAACACTTAGCTTTAGTTATACAAACCCAATTAATAACCACATGATAAAATAGGTAAACAACATTAACAATTAAACAACATGATCATCTACACTGTGAGTTTTCCAGGCCGCTCGTGACCGTAAGCACGGCTATCATGATATATTTACACTCTGCAGAGGTTATACACTTTACCCACAAGCCGTGTTGCCCATATGCCCGGGATAGCTAGTCCCATACACTGCCAAGGTGAGCGGGCAGGGTACACTATGAAGTCTTTCAAAAGTCTTCCCAACATGTCGACAGACCCTACGGACCCAAGGGCAAGGGGTATGTAAAGCCCCTACTCGATGGTACCTTTCGAAGCGGTATCCACCCTAGGCCATGCCCTACAACCAGCTCGGCAATGGTGTCTTTCATGAACTGCCAACATGCCGGTACGAATCTCCATACTTGACTAAAGCCAGAGCCATATAGCACTCATGGTTGCATTATTATCCCAGCTTTTGCCCTACAGTGGGGTCCTATTCCATGTTACTACCAAAGCCAATTTTATCTTATTGTTGCATATATCATTAATCAATATTCGATTCAATATTCATCATGTAAAGCATAGCAAAGCTACCCATATGCATAGAAAACCCAGGGTGACAAGGTACAAGGTAACAAGCTATGATAAATCTAATAGGAATCAAATTAAACACATGCAATATGACTAGATGAATTAGGGTGAATAGGTAACAAGGATGATCCCATGTTAAACTTGCCTTGATCACAAAACTCTTGGTGGTCCTGATCTGCTGCAAAGAACTCTTGCTCACCGAAGATCTCACCGGCTGTACTCGATCAACATCACCACGCAATCATCCGAACAATCATACACGAAGCAATAAAGATATGATCAGAACATTACACCATAAACAATAAAGAGGTTTTGAAAAGATTATAAAACAGATCTATACTTTACTACGATCACAAAGACGCGAGAATCACGCTAAACGGATCTAAAACGAATAAACCATAGATTAAACAAGATTTTGAAAAGGGCAAGATTAAAGCATTAAAGAATTAATTTACTTTGATTTTCAAAAGTGATTAACATAGGTGAAAACTATACCACTGGATAGAGCATAAAACTACGAATCTAACGCAACTTGAACGGATTGATTTGGATTTAAAACGGGCAAATTATAAGCATCTAAAGATCACTGGCAAATCTGTAAATAGGGGTTTTTATTTAATTTCAAATTAAAACAGATTTAAAAGGAAATACGCTTTCCAGAGGGAGAAGCGTAGAGATGGAATCCGCTTTAGGACTGCGGGTTGAGGGCCAGAAAAGAGCAGGGACTCTTTAGTAAAACTGCCAGGCCGAAGGGGTATCAGTGAATCTGATCCCTTGGATCTGAGATGGATGGATCAGATTAAATGGAGGGAGGGAGAGGGCGGCGCGGCTGCCGGAGCAGGGCGGCGCACGGTGGCGCCATGGCCGACAGAGACAGAGCTCGGCGGCGCGAGGGGTCCCGAGGCCCTGGTGCTCGGTTTCCAAAACCGAGAGCACCGGGAGAGAGAGGAGAGGGAGACGAACTCACCTAGGGGCTCGGTGGGTCGCGGGGACGGACGCGGACGGCCGGCGACGAGAGGCAGCGGCGGCGGTGCTCTGCAAACGGCGGCGCAGTCAACCAGTGCACAAAAGAGAGGAAAAAGGGAGGGGGAAGGTGTTCCGCACGTACGCGAAGTCGGTGCGACGCCCGAGAAGAGCTTGCGGCGTCCAGTGGCGCAGAACGGCGGCTCGGCGGCGGACTCCGTTCGGCGGCGGCGCTGCTGCGGCTTTGCGAGATGAGGCGAGGACGAGGGAGGGGCGACGCTATTTATAGCGGCCGAGAGGAGAGTCCCACGCGGCTACGACGCGCGGAAACCGCGGGGGAAAGCGGTTGCGGGATCGGTGGACGCGGCGCCGCGGCGCGGCCAGAGTCCCGGTCGGACTCGAGGTGGGAGAGGGGACTGCCAGGCGGGCCTCGGTGTCAGTGGGAGAAGAGGGAGAGGAGACGTTCCGCGGGCTTGCGAAGCCGAAGCGAGGCTCGGGGAGGCTTACGGTGGACGGAGATGCGCGGAACGGCGGTGGAGGGGCTCTGCGCGGCGGTGGAGCTCTGCTCGGCGATGGACGCGGCGCTGCGAGGCTCGATGCGAGGCGAGACGAGGCGAGAAGATGGGGTACGGCGGCGCGGGGTCGGCGCTACTTATAGGAGGCAGAGGGAGAGGCCGGGGCGCGCACGCCTAGACGCGGGGCGGACGCGGCGCGACGCGGCGGTTGCGGACAGAGTCCGGCTCGGGCTCGAGGGGGAAGAAGGGAGGAGACGCTGACGGGCGGGGCTACCGTGTCAGCGAGAGAGGAGGGAGGAGCGCCCCCGCGCGGCTCGGCCGAGGCCAAGGTGGAGCTGGGCCGAGGGGAGAGGTGGCCGGCCCACGCGGGGAAAGAGTGAGGGGGAGGAAAACAAGCCGGTTTGGGCCAGCAGGCCGAAAGAGGAGAGAGGGAGGAGAAAAGAATTTCCTTTTTGTTTTTTTTCTTTTCTTTTTTTATTCTCAAAATGATTTCTAAATAGCTTTTGAAATATTTTCTAGCTTTTGCAAATTCAAACCACACCAGAAAATAATGCAAAGGCATGAAATGCACAAACAAGTTAAACCCTAACATGAGATTGGTTTTATTATTTTATTTAATTCTATGATCACAAAATTACTTGAAATAAATTAAATTTAAGCAAATTCAAATCTAATTTCTATTTCAAATTTTAGGGTGTTACAAGGAAGAAGAAGGATGACACAAGGAAAAAGAATTTTCTTAACCCCGCCTTCAAGAATGTTGTTCGTTGGACATCTATTCTCGTGTCTTTTATCAAGTGCTTGTCTATGATGTCATCCATATGAATAGTCATATAAGTTTATGATTGAGAGCTAGAGCTATACAAAATGTGAGTACAATATAGCTAATAAACATTTTTTAGGTATATATATTGTATTTCAGAGTTCTTGTAATATGATCATTTTACTCAGTATATTTTTCTTTCCTCTCAAAAAATAATTCTAATCGGTGTGTTATGCAATCTATAACCCGAACTCATGACATAAATTATGTGTTTTGTTGCAACGTGTGAACATGCTTACTAGTTTAATATTAAAGGAAGAAAACTTCTTCATCTAGATATTTGTCAAACTTTCTCTCGATTGATCTGTTCCTTCACTCTGAACAGAAAGTTTGTTTTAGTTGGTTCTATAAAGAGTAACATTATTACATGATGCATTATAAATTAGTGTCTTATAATTTGTTTATTGTCGAACATTCAACACGTGCTCATAAGAGGTAGAATAATATATGTTCAACGATGATCGACTCTATTCGTTTGAACTAATTCCAGCTTGTTCCAGCTTATTTTAGCTTATTCTCTCTCACAAAAATATTATTCAACCAGTCGAAATCAACCGTCTTTTGTACCCACCGAACTGTCCCAAAAAATAATGTTTTTTAATTTATTTAAAACATATTTAACCGTTCATCTATTATAGTATGTTTAATAATAAAATAAGTCATAACAAAATAAATAATTTTTTATATAGCCAACCAAGAAATTTAACAAAAGTCATTTATTTTGGGAGTGAGGGTATCACACAATATGTAACAACGAAACCACGAGCGCAGTATACACGCACGACAAACACGCACAGTTGAAGGCAGAGCACAAAAATCGGAGGCGCGTACGTGGGCGGAGAGGAAGTGGGACGAACATGAACAGTGAGGGGGCACACGCTTTGGGCGCGCACCAGCGCGAGCTCGACACGCGCCGCGGGGCCCCGCCACACGGTCTTGCCCCTCTGTGGCAGGCAAGGTCGGGTCGCCGGCCTCCATCCGGTCGTGCGCTCGTGCACCCGCGCCGGCCCCCGTCTTCGGCTTTGGCCATATCCCCGGCCCGCTTCCGTCCGCGCGGCCTCGAGTGCTCTACGGGTGGGGTGTTGACCCCGCGTCCGCCCGCCTCCCGCGCGCGGCAGCCGGCAGCACTGCCACTGCCCGATGGGGATTGAAATTGACCCTCTCGTCCGTGGTTCGCCAGGCCGGGGCGGCAAGGCGGCGAGTGGCCGCAATCATCGCGCCATGGATTGCCTCCGAGCCTTGGCGCGCGCGGTGAAAGCAAGCACACGGACAACACGGGGGCCGGGCTGGCTAAGTGGCCAGGCGGCTAGCAAGCTTTATTAATTTGCGTCTACAAGTTGTAGTAGTACTAGTATGCAATGCATGGTGGGTGGGATTTGGACGCTGACGTACGTCTCTTTTTGATTCTGATGAGGGTGGCCTGTCTCAACGTCGTCTATCTGCTTTATTTCGTCTCGTCGCAGCGATTTGGCGATTTGCTGTCTGTGCAACATAACCATATCCTACCGCTCGACTGGAGACTAGGTGCGTGCACGTGTCGGTGATCAATTACGTGCGTGCTCTTATGGTCACGTACTACACTACGATGCAACAAAGCCCATTCTATGGTCTAAAACTCTAAACATGAACGTAGAAAATCGATAGCCAGAGGAGAGGCGTCGTGGGATTGTGGCAGCCTTACACAAAGACACAGATATCTGACTTCTTCCACTGAACCCAATAACTCTAGCCTAGAATTGAAAACAAGCCTGGAATTCGGGATGTGGACCTACGATCGAGTTTTCTTAAATATGGAGATGAGGTATATAGCAGCGATGTAAAAAGAAGGTATCGACTTATTTCCACGATTCACCCATAGTTCAGTTTCTATCTAAAGCTTATTATAGTCCTAGTAATAAGGTGATCTAGTACCTTCCACTTCCAGTCGTTATCGATTCTATAAGGTTTTAGGTTCACTAGTTTCTTCGAGAAGGGAAAAAAAAAAGAGAGGCAGAAGGCTTGCACTAGCCACTAGGGGTTATTTTTTTTAGAACAGAAAATAAAGGTACGTGCCCTATTCTTGCTTGCGCATCATTTAAATGCTGATAAGCAAGTACTTGACCGTGCTGCGCTACCCAACCCAAGCGGCTTTTTGAGAACAGCACTCTGCGTGCGAGTGTGCAGACATCAGCGGCCTATAGGCTCGACCACTACAACCAACAAATCTCCCCAAAAGAATTCTGCATCGTTTTCCGTAGGCCCGTACCGTCTAGGCGTCTCACATAACACCCCAAATTAGGTAACCACGGGTCCAGCGTCTCCCAAAGAGATAGACACACACAGCCAGGCCTCATGTTTTCCCAGGACAATGAGAGCTTTCCTCTGTCAAAGACAATGAGTGCTTTCTACGGTGATACGACCCGTGATCGGGCGATCCAACGGCTGAAAGATTCCGTGTCCGGGTCGGTGGATTTACGGGCATGATTGGTGCGGTTGATGGGAGTTGCCGGGCACGAATCGCCCCGCCGTATTCGAAAAGAAAGAAACCAATTTATCTTTGTGTAGACCAACGGGCCTCTGATTTCAGTGTGGGGACTCTCAGTAGCATTATTGATCGAGGTAGCCACTCAGGTCACAGACAGGCAGCTAGCCAGAGTCGTCCCGGCCTCCATATAGATCAGTAAACCATGTCCAGTTCAGTCAAAATCGTCGACCTCGACATGCTCGGTCGACCATTAACTAGCTGATCCAATTTGTCTTCTGGATAGTGATGTTTTTCACTGTTGCACTGGATGAATCGACAGATTCAGACAAAGGGGCACATCCATATGGAATAGAAGAAGATAGCAAAATCTTGTTACCTTGTACTTACCTCATGCTTGATGACGGCCTGATAGGAAGTGATCTTCAATTTATCAGGTCAGAGCCCCCGATCTTTGACAAGTATGACCGTTACCACCAGGAAAGGTGAACCAGTCCTAGAAGCAAAGGAAACCAAGAAAAACAAACGGCCATCTTCTTTACCTCTGGTCGTGAACCATCTTTTGAGAGTTTCCCCCTTCATTCTTGTGATTCGAGATCCAAAGAGAACCGGATAAGATTTCCATGTCCTCCAAAGATGATGGCCTCATATATAGCTAGGCTATTTAAAGAGTCCAGAACGAGTAGATTGCCCTAGGTGCCAAGTGATTTGACTGGAGCCTGGAATCCCGAATCGAATCCTCTCCCCCGTAAACCCCGGAGCCTCTAATTCTTTCTTCCAGCATAAGACTAGGTATCCTCCTTCGATCCATTTGACGGATAATCATTATGATTCTTCTTTATCCTGCAGAAGCAACACCGAAATTTTTCAGCCAATAGCTAACCACAGCATTTCTGTCAACGACATGCTGAATATTCAGATGACAAAGACGAATTGCTTGGCTATGGCCTACTGACTGCTGCATCTCTTATTTGCACTGACATAATGCATCTTCATATCTGAATAGTCTGAACTCAAGGAGGTTACACTTGAGCATCAGCATACCGAGATACCTTAACTATGCTACCGAGCAATTCAAAGTTTAGATGTTAACATGACATTGTAGCAAGGAATCAGCATATGCAAAATAACTCAAAAGAGTTATTGTATACTGTTCCTAGGCCACTAGATTTAATACTGAGACCTCAGCAGTAAACTCTCTATTAGAATGGAGCCATGATTAATGGATTTCTTTTTGTGAGGCTTATGCACAGACACTACCATAAAACAGACACCATGGATCAGGATAGTTCAGATTTTACTTTAAAAACTGAGCTCCTAAGGCCTGACAAAACCATGTTGCCAACTGGAACAAAACCAACCTAGGAACGAAAACATCACACCGTAGGCCACCAGAACTGTTAGTTTATAAAACTCAGTTAAAAAAAATGAAAGGTAGGACCGTAGGAAGCAACTGGAACTGCGCAATGTTTATGTGCCAAAGCATAATAGATAGTGGATATGTTTTTTCCTTTAGTTGATGACAAAAATAATGCCAACTTGCCAACTTCAGAAGTGCACGTTCTTTTTATCCAAGCAAATTTCCACTGGGGGCCACAGCAGTGGACAGAGGACACCAACCTTGGTACCTTCCTTTCTGAAATATTCTCGCATCGAATGAGAGCTCTAGCAGAAACTGTTAGCAGCTGCTGCAGAATAAAACAACATTCCTTAGAATTCCCGCTGTGACTGTGACTATCACTTGACCACACTGTTTTAATTGAGAAAAAAAAATATTACAGGCATCCCAGGCTAGAAGTAGATCATACAGCCCTCTGGAAAATTATAGCCCGATCACATACCACACTCAGTATTGCTGCTGATCCATGACATTGCTCTCAGGCATACGCATTTTAACCTTACAGTCCATTTCCATTCCACAGTTCTCCACAAATGCCTGTCACTGTTATCCAACCACCATCTCTTTAAATGGCTAGAGCACCTGGTGCTAGTGATGTTATTCAGGGCCTTGCATTCTCATGGCCTTTGTTTGATCGCAAATGGACGGTCTCGATGGAGACACTTTTGGAAGCACGCTGGCCCCGCCCACAGTACATTTAGAAAAGCTGGCACAATAATAATAAAAAATCATAATTTCTGTCAAGACATTTGGTAACTTCAGTCTCATGTATGTGCTACTAGTATTGCTGCCATCCCTGACTTCTGTATATCAAAGCAGCACAAAAAGGCAAGTTCAATGTTGCAGCTGTGGGTCCTATTCATTTCCATGATTCTTGCACACTATAAATCCACCCCGGTACCCTATCCTTTTCTTTCACAAGCCACCCTTCCCTCCATTTCATAGCTCGAGTGAACATGTACCCTGCTGAGATTGCTAGTGTTCCATACTTATCTCCTGCAAGTGCAGCCCCTTTCAATCCTCATTACCATGTAGCTACCGACGACTTCCTCTACCAGTATAGCAACCTTCTGGTGCCTCACCCTTCATCCTACCAAGATGTTGCTCACCTGGTCCTTGAAGCTAGCTTCCCAGTTGGTAATAAATCCAATTCGGAGGAGTCAGATGACTATCAACGCAGTCTTGCAGAAGAGCGCAGGAAGAGAAGGATGATATCCAATAGGGAGTCTGCCCGACGATCACGCATGAGAAAGCAGAAGCAGCTGAGCGAGCTCTGGGCGCAGGTTGTTCACCTCCGCAGCACCAACCGTCAACTCCTTGATCAGCTAAACCATGTCATCAGAGACTGTGATCGTGTCCTCCATGAAAACTCCCAGCTGAGAGATGAACAAACCAAATTGCAGCAGCAGCTAGAGAAGCTCCCTGTAGAGACCACGGAGAGTGGTGTCATGAGTCCTGACTCTTGAAGTATCCAGGATTCCAAGTGTTAGATGAGATTTAAACCAAGAGGCTTCCTTCGTTCTATCCTGAGGCTTTCATTTTTGTATCTTTGCTTTATGTTTGGTATCAATGCTAGTATGTAGCGGTCATGTGGTAAATGGTGAGTTCTCCATTTTCTTTCACCATGTTCTGTTGAATGTCACAAAAATGATCTAGTAAGATAAGTTATTCCTCAGAAACGGGTGATATGGTAAAGCATTAGCAGAATCAATGAATTTCTATGATCCATACTCATCCAGCATAGAAATAAATTCACTAAAACTGGAACACATTTGGTAACTAGGGAAATGCATTAGTCAAGAATCTCTTTTTGGCTACTTGGAAAATGTATTTCTGTGATATTCTTAGTTTCTTACAATGAGCTATCAGATAGGGCGGCAGGGTTGATAGATTGAGGAACTATATAAAACATGACGCATGCGGTAAAATTGTTGCTCAAAACGACAATGAGAAGCTGTAATCAACACAAGCATCTGTATGCACTGTTTAAGTATTGATAAAGATTTCATGCTGTTACTCACAATAGATGGTAGTGGAGCATTCCCATAAAAAGAAAAGAAAGGGTGCTGTCAAAGCACTACTGAGTACAAATGTAGTTACCTTTATTTTTCATCAAATTTAATCGTCTGCACAGACTCCTAAATAAGTTATGCAAACCCAAACCTGCCGAATCTGAAATATGGCCAATGCACCTGATTGTGCAGATCACTGGTGCTCCTATCATAAGGCTGTGTTACTGGGTTTCCAGTCACAAGGAACCTCTGAAACTCCGAGGTCATCCTACAAACTCTTCAAAAACATGAAACCAACAAAGTTGATTATGCTACATAGTGCAACATTAAATAAAATCTCACCAGTGAATGCAAGGGCCCTTGGGGGATTAGAGTTAATATCATGCATAAGAAAAGGTGAAGTTCCTTCTTTTTTTTCCCAGTATATCAATCATGATATTTTAGTCATCAACGCAAAAGAAAAAAATAGCATATACAATGCTAAATTAATTAACTGCACAAATCCCAAACTACCTGTTTCTGTGAAGGTAGATGTGTAATGACATTATCTATTTTCCCTCATCCCTAAATACAAATGTTTGTAACATAAGGACCTGAACCTGAATGCTAGAATCAATCAAAATAATTCATGATATCTTTGACGAGCAACAATAATTGATTTTCTCCTGACATATCTCCTAAATTCTCAAACAAGATTCCATCCATCCTAGCTTGGACTCCACCTAGGGAGGTCATGTCCTGGAGCACTCCCTTCACTGCCCTGTCAACTCCAAGCAATGAACCTCCAATGCCGGATAAGATCTCTGGTAATGATGGGGAAGGCTTTGAAACTTCAACTAGCTGGATCTGCAGTGTTTAGCATACAATCAGCATCTGGAAGTGAACTCATTATGCATTCCCTACCAAAGTCACTCCATAAATACAGGAAGCTTGCATAATTTGTTGAGAAGTAAAATAAGGTACGAAAGCAAGACATAAAGAAGTAACAGAACTAAAGGAAATCCAAACAGAAACGGATGAACTAAAGATGGAAAGCTCTGCTAGTTCAGAGAATGACAACCATTGATAAGGTAACAGCTGAATAGTAGGGAAAAAAAATGATGCACTCGTATGCATGCAATATAGGAATTTAATCAAAATACATAAGTCTTTATAATAGAACATACCTTCTTATCCTTGGGTATATTAGCTTTCTCCTTTGCAATAGCAAGAGCTTGTGAGAGTCCACCTATTGAATCAACCAACCCTCTTGAAAACGCATCATGGCCGCTCCACACTCGACCTTGAGCAACACTCTCCATCTGATCAACCTGGAGGACAAGCACTTAGCACATATTTGAAGATCCATTATCTACTAAACATCTGAGATCATTCCTTACACTCATTGATCGCGACATGGCTGCTTTATCACGAAACAATGCATAAGCATTTTGTGCTGACTTTTCAAAAAGCTCTGCCTCATCTGGTCTGTGGAAATACATCAAGTACTTCAAATTCAAGGCAGTTCATACAATAGTGAAGCATAAAACAATTAATTGCAAATCTGGAAGCCATGAAATTGGTAGCAGTGCAGACAGCCTGGCCAATCAGTGGTTCCATAGCAACCCAGTTGCATTGATGCTCTGTTATGAATTATGATGGGCAAGCACTATCAGAGAAGGCGTCAGGGGTGGTCTGCAGTCATGTCCAGCTGGTTTAGATCAAGTTCAGTTAGTTGCTTGGTTTAGATAAAGAAGTTTGTTAGTAAGTTACCGTTTGTTAGTGTCTAGAGATGATGGATTCAAACATCCAGCAACAAATATGGGTAAGCAATAATTAATCTGTTCTCTCATCTCCTTGCTTGGAGCCTCACCGGCATCAACCACTTACCACTGGCAGGAAACCAGCAGCAGAATGGCCAAAGACCTCAACCTCCCTCAGCTATCCTATTCGGTCAATGCCTCATGGTTGTGACATTCTCCACTATGGTGGGAGAATAAGGTTCAAATCATTGCAATATGCTGGTTATAGACACCGGAATCACTGCAAACTATACCGCAGTTCCAGTGCACTGCTTTTCTGTTGTTCCTATTATTGACTAATGGTCCAGTATTACTAATAACATGATGTAAAGAATGCAACATCTGACCTTAAAGGTCGTTGATCAGCCGCATTAAGCTCAGCGTATCGACCCTTGGATAAAATTTCTTTATTGAAATCAATCCTCTCCATAAAGCTTTTGAAGGCAGAACTTCCCTGTAATCCCATAAACCAGTATTAAAACATGAATAAATACATAACGATAGCTCTACCGCTAGCTGAAGTCTGAATAGACTAGAGTTAATTGAATTCTGAGGTTGTAAGTTGTGACAATTGCAGGCGGATAACCTTAGAACCTTAGAAGTTGGAACACAAGATAATAAGGATCACCTGTAACAACTCCAATTGATCCTGTAAGAGTAAGTTTCTCAGCAACAATTACTGGTGCAGCCATTGCCATATAGTACCCCCCACTTGCAGCAACATCAGACATCGAAGCAACCACAGGTTTAGAGTTGGCTAGAAGTCGGATTTCCCTCCACATCCTAGATAAAGCAAGAATTCATAATATGTTACTGAATACTCTGCTGCTGCTGCTGAGAAGTAAATCCTAAGGCGTAACTTACAGGTCAGAAGCAAGAGCATCACCACCAGGGCTGTCTATACGTAGGATAACAGCTTTGTACTTTTCTGATTCTGAAAAGTGTAAGAAGCTATATAATTAGAAGTGACAGAATTGCCAGTTGAAATAACAGGAGTTTGCACAATATGTACATGCTCATATAAACTATAGGAATCTCCTAGAGTCCATGTGTTATGGCAGGTGGAGCCGGCCAGGGCCCACGCGGTACTGTGCGCGTGAACAGTACCGGTTCAGATTAGATTAGATTAGATTAGATTGGTTTGGTTTGTTAGGAAAAAGATAAGTTAGATCGATTCGGTTAGGATATTACTTAAGGGTCAAGTAAGTTGTCTCTATAAAAGAGACCATCATGTATCAGTTAGAGGCAAGCAAGAAGAAACCCTAAGATAGTCCCCGAGGAAGGGCGGGTATCCGGGGTCTCTCTGCTAATCCATCTATCTCTAGCCATTCCATATCAATTTGGTATCAAAGATCCAGCACAGGGGCATCGTAATCCACCATGACCGGCCCTAGCATCGATCCTGTGACCTTCTCCGCCAAGCTCGACCGCATCCTCGCACTACTCGACATCATCAACGGCAATTAATCTGCTGCGCCGCCTTCATCAACAATGGACCTCGTGGTGGAGGACCCTGTGCTGCAGCAGGGGGCTGTGGCTGTGGATTGCTTGCATAGATCAGCATGATCTTGTCGATGCCAGCGCCACTGACGAGACCCTCGAGCATTCCTTGCACATGGAGGAGCTCATGCCAATCACCAACTGCAAGCAGTTGCGTGGCTTTGACGAGGCACCGGCGGCCATCCACTTCGCTAAGTCGGATTGGATCAATTCCGCTGTGGTTGCTGCACCGATGTCGCCAACAGCGCCATTGGTAGCCGCAGTGGTGCCAATGCAGTTCCACACTGATACGCCACTTGCTGCATCAGCGCCATCACCAACGACGGTGTCAGCTACATCGTTGCGTTCCTCCTCCGCCACCATGGTCACATCTGCCACAACTCTGGCTGTCTCATCACCAGCTTTGCTGACAAACCCAGCGTCACCAATGCAGGCGATCATCCATGCACCGACATTAGCGGACATGGTGCCTTTGTCGCTACCTCTACGAGCCGCAGC
>CM039122.1:53452215-53474880 GCA_022036555.1 Microstegium vimineum
AAAAAGAAAAAAAGACATGTTATGAACCGGACTCTTTATAGAAAAATAAATAAGGTAATTAGGGAAAAGGAAAAAGAATAGGGCACGTCATAATACAATACAATATATAAAAAAAAATCAGACACAATATTCTCAATCTCTCCTCAAATTATTTCTATATTTGTCTCTCTTCTCAAATTGGTTTCTATCTATTCATGTGTTTCTTTTGCTAGAGCGGCACAATCTAGAAAGCTCTACAAATATGGCATATGCGTAGAACTATATATATATATATATATATATATATAAAAGAAAGGAAAGTAAGAAAACGGTCAGGTAATAGGTATATAAAACAAAATATGTTGAAAAAGCACAAATCATAAAAAAAATTATCAAAAAGCCAATGATGACGTACTCGTGCCGAACAGCCCTCCGAGTGGAGGTGACAATGCACACTCATAAAGCACGATGCACCAACCCGCGAAGGCTAAAGTATAGGCAATATGTGTACCTAGCAACACTACAATGTACTCACGTTCTTTAATTTGTCTCACACCCATGTGCTCACGGTATTCTCGATCACAACCGCAGTACGGTGGCCTTAGCATTCCAAAGCTCTATCGTCATCGAAATTGACATCCCTGCGGGAGAAACAAAACACATATTCTCCTACTTCGACGAGTCTAGCTGGGTGACGATCGAATGTACCTCACGAAACTACCACTGTGAATTCCTTAGTCTTGACGAGATGTCATTCCAAAAACACGACACATTGAAGACAAAATCAAGGCTAAGCTTGGCGATGTGTTCTCGTGCATTGGCAAGGGCTACAGTGCTAACTGCAAATTGCCGAAAATTGCCGAAGCTAAGTAGCTGACCAACGATGTTGTTTTGTATATATAAATATTACAGTATTTTATATATAATACTAAATTTTAGACTTTGTTTATTATCACTCTGCATACTAGAGTTTTTTCTCCCGTTGCAACGCACGGGCATATTTGCTAGTAACTAATAAAAACTCAAAAAAAACACTAGGTAGTTTTTTTGCCGATCTAGGTAAGTTTTGTTGTTAAGACTATCTCCAACAATTATAACCCAAAAATACAAGACACCTTTTTTTTTGAGTACACAGTACAACGCAGACACTCAACACACACACTCGCCCCTACGAACACATGCACGCAAACCCTACCCCTATGAGCATCTTCGAAGGACTGAGCCGACAAATCTTGAAGTTCACGAAGTCACCGCAGGCGCCTCGCTGTCGACGGGAACGTCGCCTACCATTTAATGCGTAGCGCCGGAAAATCCTGAAATAATCCAGAATAAAGTGTCGCACCCAGGATTTGAACCCTGGGTGGGAGCCCCCCAACCAATGGCCTTTACCATTGCGCCGTAAACCCCTTGACAAAAAATACAAGACACCTTTGTTCTTTGGATAATGCTACATGTAAAAGGTTTAATATCTATTTTTACGCTTCTCTAACAATCTAACTCAAAAGACAACTCTTTATGTAAATAGATTTTTCAGGAGAGATGATACTCAAATTTAGGTTAGGTATTGTTGGAGATTATAGATATTCTACCGAAGACCTATTTTGAGTGTGTTTACCCCAATGAATCTCATATTGAAGATCGTCCAAGGGAAAAAGGCACAAGTAAAAGGCATGTATTACAGTTAGGGACGAAAACAGGATGTAACGTTTCATACTTATTAATACTTATTAGACTTATGTGTAATCTATTTAATATACTCATATACATCTATAATCCATTTGGTTGAGCTACGATTTATGAAAAAGGAGGATGTGGAAATGTTGTTATGTGGTGTGAGCTATAAGAAAACTATTTGTTGTATTTTTTAGAAACATGGTCGAGGGAACCCCACATGTTGACCCACACATGTCATACACAATCCTTCTCACTCAAATCTCTCCCTCTCTCGCTATCATGCAACCCCCGAGTCCCTTCTTCTTCCTCTGGTTGGCCAAGGCAGGAAAGAGAAGAGCATTGAGCATTGCCCCGCTGCTCATATCAGCGGCGCGTAAAACAGGATACAACCACACACAGCTCCGGTGGCGATCCCGACTCTACCGCAGAAGGTGTCTCCAACTCTGTCGGCATCGTGCCCATCGCGCAACCGTGCTCACTGTCAGCTTCTCCACCGACCTTAGTCGACTCTTCGACAACGATGTCACTCTGTGCTCCACGTGCCTCTGTCATTTGCATCTACCTCGTTAACAGATCTAGCTGCGCAAGGCGTTCCTCGCCGACCTCACAGGTAGCTAGGCAACCATATGTACCACTGCCACTGGTGTTCTCATGGCTTGGCTCAAGCATGCCAGTGTCGGCAGGCATCGGGCTACGCTGGTCGTGGGCGAGGAGCATGTAGCATACGGGGGGAAGCATTGTGGTCGTGATGTTGTGTTCACGCCAACAACGGGGGAGAGAATAGAATGTAAAACCAATACATACATAAATGGCAGGTTGATATTTTTTTGTGAAAAATAGAATGTAGGACATGTGAAAAATAGAAGTGAATGTGGTGTAAAATTCGTACTTATAAGTCATTATAATTTTATTGGAGAGTTAAGCATCTTAAGTTTAGCCAAATTTATATAGTAGAATAATAATACTTATGTATCATTAGATTACTTATCAGTTGCATTTTTTATAATATATTTATTTGATATCATATTTTTTTGTATATTTTTTTTGTCAAAGTTAAGATTCTTGATCTGCGAAGAAAGTTGGAACGATTTATAATATTGAATTAAGGAAGTACGGAGTACTAGCCAAAAGTTATGTTTAGTTGTGGCTATGTGTTAACCTATAATTAGGTCACCACGCTCGATAAGAAGCTACCTCACTCGATATATCTTTTAGGTCAGCCGACGCCTAGTGTTTGATTATCTGTCTTATTCATTTTTTTATAAATATTATTTATTTTGTTATGACTTATTTTATTATTAAAGATATTTTAATAATGATTTATTTATTTTATAATTTATAAAAAAATGAATAAAGACAAATAGTCTAACACGATATCTAAAATTAAAAACGTGTCATTTTAATAGGGCGGAGGGAGCAAACATGTGATAAAACATAATAATCGCATTGATCGTTTCAAACGTCTAGAATGGGTTGATTATTCTCTCACTTGGTCAGAGAACGGGGAAAGCCACAGGAAGGAGAAGGACCCGGTTCAGCTCACGCGATCAACGGACCGTGGTCGATTATTCTCGTGAGATGATTTAGACCTTGGTCGATTATTCTTCTGATGATTTTTATTTTATTTAAGTCAGCTGGGCAATCTCACTTGGTCACAGAACGGGGAAAGCCGAAAGCCACAGGAAGGACCCGGTTCAGCTCACGCGAGCAACGGACTTTGGGGACGGTCCGTCGAACCGCACCACAGGAAAGTATTCGCTTCGCTCCACGCTGCGGCTCCCTCCGGCGAGCGGCGGGCGATGGCCTTCTCACCCCGCTGATCGACTGGGAGGGGGAGAGCTATCCCGTCTACCCAGACTTCGCGGCCATTCCTTTTTTCGCCTTCTTCTTCCTCGTCGTCCGTTTCTTCCTCGACCGCTTCGCATTCGAGGTTGCAGTTTTTCCCGCTAATTTTTACAACATTTCTTGTTTGTTTTACCTATCATTTTCAGCGATACTTGAGACAGTTGTTTCATAGAGTACGAACCGAGGGAGTCGAGTTTTCGACGAACTATGAATTGTGAGCAGGTGCTTGCGTGCTCATAACTAACACGGGTGGAAATCCAGAGGATTTGTCAATCAATCCATTGTCATTTCAGGATTTGCTAGTACTCCCTCCATCCCAAATTGTAAGTCATTCCAAGAATCTTGGAGAGTCAAAGTTTCTTAAGTTTGACTAAACTTATATAACAATATAATAATATTTATGATGTCAAATAAGTATTATTATATTCATTATCAATTATATTTTCTTAGTATACCTATTTGATGTTATAAATCTTTATAGTTTTGTCTATAATTCTTGGTCAAACTTGAGATGCTTTGACTCTCCAAAATTCTTGGAATGACTTACAATTTGGGATGGAGGGAGTACTATTTATCGCACTAACATGTAATACTGAGACATGGAGTGGCAAAACCTAAATTCCTATTTAACTTAACCATCAAGTATATGTTGATCTGAGTGATTATCCTTACGTAGGTGCCTATTAGGCAGAATTTTTCAGAGGCACTGCACCGACACACTAGGTTGCTAAGAGGATGTGCCAATTGTTTATTAAGTAGTTTTTTTTTTTGATAAAAGGGGAGACCCCCGCTTTTGTATTACCAAAAGCAAACAGTTTAACAGAATCTCAGTTCAAATCCCAGACTTCACGGCATTAGGCCACTACTTGAAACAAAACCCAACAAACTTCCAACATTACATGGCTCATCAGACCGAGCCGAAATTGCACTGGTTGAGACTGACTGCAGAACAACCGATGGCCCCGACCTTGATGATAAGCTTGTCTCGTCCAGCGTCCATTTATTAAGTAGTTGCATCTACCAATCTACGCAATTCCACACTTGGCTGCTTTTTATTCCATGTTGTTCAAGCGAATCTAAAGGAGGATTACTTGTGAGCTGTGGATGTACCTTGTTGGGAATGAATGGGATTTATTTGGCATCTGCCAGATTAACTAATTCTCTTTTTCCAGAAGGTAGGCCTATGCATTAGCCCTCATCCAGCATTTTGTTTTTTTTAGATTAAGGAACAAAAGAGTTCCGGTCTCCCACATTCATAACCAAATGGGTGCAACCAAACTGAACCAAGACAACACCACGGTCTAAAGACCAAAAATTGCGAAGCAGATTAACCCCAACTCTAGAATTCTGCTAACCAAACGACACTAAGTGTCTAAACATGGCACACAAGATACAGCAAAACCAGAGACTGTAGTGTAGATAAACGCCACCTCCAAACTGCAGCTAACCAAATGACACTCGTAGTGTCCAAACACATCATACAGAAAAACCAATCTAGTTCTCTAAACTCTTGTGTTGCTTCCAAACCGAACTTCTGAAGATTTCCAATAGCATCGCTTCTAGCTGCTTGCATCCAAACTTCAGAGTCGTTCTCTCTTCCTCTTTAGATAACTGCGACCATTGCCGGATCCAGTATGTGCCCCTGAAGATTACCTGCAAAAATGAGTTAGTATTTTTCTTGTTGAACACCATATCATTTCTATTCAACCACAACGCCCAGCACATAGCCGCTAGCCCCACTAAAATTTGATTTCTCAATTTAGGAGAGAAACTCCTAAGCCATGAACCAAACACGTGAACATTATTTTTGGGTGGTTGAATATTGAAAGTGATGAGTAAAGTATTCCACAAGAATCTTGCCACACAACAGTCAAAGAAGAGATGCTGAACTGTCTCTTTGAGACCACACAGACTGCAGCTATCCTCCCCTTTCCAACCCCACTTAAGCAAATTATCTTTTGTCAACAAAACCCCCCTCTTTAGGTACCAGAGGAAGATTTTTATTTTCAGGGGCAATTTTGCCTTCCAAAACGGATCTTTTCCCCTGTCCTCGCGGATTTCATTATTTCCCTATACACTCATCCAGCATTTTGTGTATAGTGGTTAGCCAGGAAGCTGATTTTCAAGGAGGATGAGAAGCTTGGTCCTACTACATATGCAGGCAAGAGAAAGATCAGGAAATTTAAAGAATCAGCTTGGAAATGCATTTATTTCCTTTCTGGGGAGCTATTGGCATTGTCTGTGACGTACAACGAGCCATGGTTCACAACCACTAGAAATTTCTGGGTTGGACCAGGTGATCAGATCTGGCCAGATCAAAAAATAAAGTATGTCAGACATCTTCTCGTTTTTGAGGAGCAAGATCTTCTTTGGCCACCTTTTATTATTTTAGTTATACCAAGTTATAACAAACGGATTTTGTTTCCCAGATTTAAACTCAAGGCGGTCTATATGTACGTTGCTGGTTTTTACACATACTCGATATTTGCCCTTTTGTTTTGGGAAACAAGGCGCTCAGACTTCGGTATTTCAATGACTCATCATGTAGCAACCGTTTGTCTGATAGCACTGTCTTACATATTCAGGTGCACTCTTGCTATCTGTTTTTTTATTTATCTTTGAATCCAAGTCAAGTTGCATTCTCATACATCTTTCTTCTCAACACATACTCAGACACTGACAGTTTGTGAATATTTATTTATACTGGCAGTTGCATTTTAAAAATAAGTAATTTGGAAATGTTTTTTTCTAAAACAGATTTGCCCGGGTGGGTTCAGTTGTCCTTGCCATTCATGATGCAACTGATGTATTCCTGGAGGTTGGAAAAATTTCCAAGTATAGTGGCCACGAGTTGTTTGCAGATGTTTCATTTCTTGTTTTCGTCAGTTCTTGGGTACTCCTTCGCCTTATATATTATCCATTCTGGATTCTCTGGAGCACGAGGTAAAGATGAGTAACTAATGCATGGGTCTGTATACTTTAGGGGTTCGGTATTAATAAAACTATGCACTTATTCTTAAATTTCAGCTATGAAGTTGTTCTGACTCTAGACAAGGAGAAGCATAAAGTTGACGGGCCAATATACTACTATGTATTCAACAGTCTTCTCTTTTCGCTACTTGTTCTACACATATATTGGTGGGTTTTAATGTATCGGATGCTTGTGAACCAAATACAGTCTAGAGGGCACGTTGGGGATGATATACGATCTGGTAAGGTTCTCCTTTTCCTTAGATTCTTCTGTTATTATATGAGGCTGAAATTGGATAAAGCATTCTTTGGAGTTAAAATTCTGGTTATAGTTGAATATACCATCAGCTCTTAGTATTCCAGCCATGCATGTATTTGTCTTGGGGCTTATGCATTATCTATCACTTGCTAAAAGACTAACACGTACTATAAGAATCAGATTTATTTATGTATCATAAGACTCACTGTTACCCACCCTCATGTAGATTCTGAAGATGAAGAGGAACATGAGGATTGATTGAGCCGTGTAAAGTCTGGAAGATGATAAGGAACGTGGGGATTGATTGATCTGTATAAGTTCCAAAGGCGAAAAGGAACACACATGGATGGATTGATGGATTGAGAAGGTGAAAACTGAAAAGGAACATGTTGTACTGCAGTATCAGATCATTCTGCTGTTTTCCTTTTGTGCTGTTTCTTGATAAGTAACAATACATTAGTGCCCTTCTCTAGGTGAGCATCATCGATAGATGTCACTTGGGCATTATCTATTGATGTAAAATTAGGTCACATTGTATAGCGCACACACAACAGTTAATGGAAAAAAAACTTTAGCAGTGCGCACTGCCTCTACCTTGGCCAGTTCGCCCTTTCAATACTGGGCTCAAATCAATGCTAACTTCTCATAAAATTATTTGAAACAATAAGAATATTGCGATTTATGCTACCTTCTCTAAGCTAAAATCATGTTCACTTTTATAAAGATAGCACACAAGCATATTATAAGTTATGTCCATGAGTCGTTTTAATTTTTTTTATTTATCACCAGTCTATGGCATTCAAAATATGATATCTTACTTTCAATTGAGTGCGATTGGCATGGTTGTAGCTTCTATTGCTAGTCATCTGAAATGCTGGACTTATCTTTTATAATTTCTCTTATGGTACACTTTCTCTATACATTTTAGATTTTACCATTCACCTTTTGCTATCAGAGCATGCTCTAACAATAGAATATTTCAAGTGAACTTATAAAACAAAAGTGTAGTACCAAGATAATGAAATAAGCAGTCTGCCAAAAATAACTGTTCATTATATCCTAGAGCGTCACTCACAGCAAACCATATGATTGCTAAACTATCCGATTGTAAACGGAACATAGTATTTCCTCCCGTTATATCAGAACCATGGAATGGCACCATAGCTACTATTGGGTAGATCTGGTGGTGAGGACATTTGATCCACTTTAAGCTCTACATCTGATATTTTGGCGAATCGACCCTTGATCCGGGGCCGTGCTTCAGCATATGCTTTTCTTGTTGCGTACCTTATAGTCTTATCAAACTTTCTTGCCTGCCTTTTCTCCTTGTACCTGAGGATCCTGGCTGCTCTGTACCTGGGGCTCAAATGCACTGGCATCTGAAACGAGCAGACTGGTAATAGGTCCACCCCGCCAGTTGTTAGAATATTGAGGTTTGATATACCTGCTATGGTAGTGTCTGGTACTATACCCCCCTCATTGATGAAAGAGATAGCTGAGATGAAATTGGCAAATAGTTACTGAATATGTGAATGATAAATTGCAGGTATACAAACCATGCAATAATATTGATCTGGGATCCAATTGTTTTGACTTTTGATACTGTACAAACTAAAATGTAGTATATCACAGTGTTGAGAAGTTGTACATGATTAATGGGCTTTGTCAGAATCTAGGACAACTGCAAGCACACTATTAGTTCTTGTTTGGATCCTAATGTAGGGGGATAACTGGAGGGAATTATTTATCTAAAATATTTAAAAGGAAGAAAGATAAACTTAAAGAGGCAAGCTAATGCAAATAGAAATATAGAATACAGATGAGTTGCATCCTTTTGCACCCACAGTGAACTTTTGCAGAGTATCGATTCAGAAGATAAATAGATCACTACATGAGTACGGCGGTTTATTAATGGATTAACCTGAGCCGATGGTGCTTAAGATAAATAGATCAATTCATGATTAATATAGAAATAGATTACTTACTCTGCTGGTGGTAGTGTTTTTTGCACCTCCAATTCCATAAACACTCTGCTGCTGCTCATATACCATGGCGAGCTGCGAAGGTACTACAAACTCGCTCCATTCCTTCTCTAGATACCTTCTCTGTATCTGCTGCTGTTCTTGCATTCTGTACTGCTCTGGGTTTCTGGTGATGTTGCTGTGATAGTACGGATTATATTCACTAAGATCAAAATATTGATCTACATCACCAAAAACCATTTTCTTGTTACTATTGTTGTTTGCAGTGGCGGTGGTGTTGGTACAATTGCTATAATCAGAATCCTCCGTGAGCAGGAGCCAAGAATCCACTTCCTCTTCTTCCTCCTTGATACCATGGGTAATAACAAAAGCTTTTCCCTCATCAAAACCAGAGGGGACTGGAATAGCAGCAGCTGGAAGTGGCAGCACAGGCACTCGCTGGTGTCTTTGAGCTAGTGTATTTGCAGAGTGCACCTTTGCATCACAGGAGATACATAGTGCTGCTGCATCTACAGAGCATGTCAATACTGTGGATGCACTCTTGCATACCTCACATACATGCACATGCTCATGAAGTGATGCCACTTGATTAGCAGAATGAAACTCTTTATGACATGACACGCAGAGACACTTAGCATCAGAATGGCAGTAAACCATGCTTTGCACTGCATGGCATCCATCGCATGGACTGGCCATCGGAGAACTTCTGCCCACAGCTTCCTGCTCGAAAAGGTTAGTACTGAAATTACAATTCATGAACATAGAACCTTGCGACTTGTACTTCTAAAGTATAGAGGTCTTAGCTAATTTCGTAGCTTACGTATCTTCTCCCATTCTTTTGGTCTCTCACAGTTTCTTATGGTTTTTTGAGTGGCAGTTACCACTGTTTGAAGTCCAGTACTTCAGTGTGTAGTCTAATAGTAGGGTGGCACTGGAATCCAGAGAGTAACATGTAGTGCCATTCATGGAGCTGAGCAGAGCTGTGCCCCTAGGCCGTAGCCCCTAGCTTGTATTTGTATGTGGATGCTGCTAATGCACTGCCTGCCTTGATGCCAATCTTCAAATGCAGTGTCATTTTCAGATAAAGATTTGCTCCAGTTTGTAGAGTAGAGAATAAAACATAGCACTTTTTTCAGGCAAGTCAGGATCGTCTGATTGACTAAGTGCCAAAAACTTTGGAAACCAGTTTGAAGACTCTCAGTGTTAAGGTGTTAAGACTGTCACTGTTAAGGTGTTACGATTTTGGAAACCAAAGGTCGAAGAATATATAACAAAAAAAGGAAGTAAAGCGTGCAGATGCCCCTCGCTCTCTGTATGAATATCTTTTGCAAAAGAGAAAGGAAGGGTGGGTATCTTGGATTCTGGTTTGATTTTTTCTTTTATGCCAGCTGTTGCCATTTCCCTTAGCCGTTCCGCTTTTGGAACCTCCTGTGAGGTAGGAACTTGACATAGATGGGAAAAGTTCTAAAGCATCCTGCCATGTCACTAAATATTTCTTTGGCACCATAGTGGTCTGCAAATATCTAAGGGCCTGGACTAAATGATGGATTAGGATCGCTCGCAATTGTCACTGAAAACACTCGCTCTCTCTCACGAACACGATGAACGCGGTTTGGCGCAGCGCACAAACTTACTGCTTTTCTATTTTCTTTCTCCTTTTATTCACCCACGCAATTACAGACATGGTCAGGCCACGATCGCCCACGCCCCGATTCTGTTGCGCCATCCCACAACCACGGAACGTGGGCGCCATTGCCGGGCTGACCTCCACAACTCACGCACACTGCATGAAATAAAAGACTCACGCGCACGACGCGGTCACGCCGTGCTCACCGCTAAACTAGAACACACACTCACACCACAACCCAACATGTTTATTTCCCAACATACTCCCCCCTAATCATGTTGCGTCGTACCAGTGTTGATGATGCCACTCCGCGCTCGAAGTTCTTGAAGTCGATCTCGAGGGAGCGGCTTTGTCAGCAGGTCTGCTAGCTGATCGCCGGTTCTGATGTAGTCCGTCTCCAGTGAACCATTGCTGATGCAATCTCGAATGAAGTGGAAGCGGACGTCAATGTGCTTGCTTCGCTCATGCAGCACCGTGTTCTTGGCGAGTGCTAGTGCCGACTTGTTGTCGATGTACAACAGAGGTGCGACGACCCTTGTGTTCACCAGATCCGCCAGCAACTTGGAGAGCCAAAGACCTTGGCAGGTGAAAGGATCAAGATGCCCAAGAGGGGGGGGGTTTTTTGAATTGGGCTTGTTTTAAATTTCTAAAGCAAATATGAAAACCTATCAAATGCCAATCACCCCCTAGTGCCTACGATCCGTGTGTCCTAGCTAGAAAGCGGTAGCAGTTCATAGGAATTAAAGACAACCTAAGCAATTCTAGTAGATAATATAAAAACAAGACGGAAAGTAATGCGGAAATGTAAAGAGCTAGGGAAAAGAAATTCTCAGTGACACAGCAATTTTTTTCCCGAGGTATCGAGGTGTCGACACACCCCCCTAGTCCTCGTTGGAGCACCTCGCAAGGTATCGCTCTCCCTCTACCCGCGCAAGGGTAGAGTGCTCTCTACGGGCTGATTCTTCGCCACTCCGGCTCGGTGAATCGCCCACAACCGATCACAAGAGCTTGGAGAAAAGCCGCCGACAATCTCCCGGCGGTCACTTCCTTCGAACACCACCAAACCGTCTAGGTGCTGTCGAACACCAAGAGTAACAAGCACAAGACCTTCACTTGACCCACTCAAGGCTAGGAAGGTGGATGGATGCACACAAGTCACTCCTAATCACTCTAGGAGGGAAGAACAAGATGAACTCTCTCTAATCTCTCCCTCACTAGCCTCTTGACTCTCCAAAAGATTTCTCAAGGTGTCACCAGTTGAAACAATGGCCAAGAGTCCCTCTAAGGACCAAGGGGGCAACTATAAATAGTCCCCACCTCCAAAACTAGCCGTTTTTTACTTTTTCTTCTCTCTGCGTAGCCACCGGACTAGTCCGGAGCTCATACCACCGGACCATGCACACTGGTCCGGAGCTCACTCTGGATTCAAACTCAGGCACCGTCGGACTACTCTGCTTGGTCCGACGCACTGGTCCGGAGCCTCGATGCTCTCTGAGTGAAAAACTTTCTCTCTTTTACGAACCACCAGACCACTCTCCTTGGTCTGGTGCCCTGGTCCGACGCTCTGGTCCGGAGCCAGGGAGCTCTCTGCATTAACTCAACCTCCTGTCATGAGGCGTCGGACTAACCGTCAGACTAGTCCGGAGCCTTCTCTGTCTCTGAACCAAGCCACCGGACCACTCTTCAATGGTCTGACGCTTTCCAGACAGGTGGTCCGGAGCTCCTCGAGCTGAGATTTTGCCTAAGTCAGGGACCGTCGGACCACTCTCCTTGGTCCGACGCCCACTTAACAGAGTGGTCCGGAGCTTCTTTCTCTCTCTATTTCAACTGTTTTCGCTGAGATTTCTCAAGGGATTTTGCTCCTACCATTTCTAGGGTTTACCAAGGGCTAAAAGCAAGGTGTCTAGAACAAGTTGTGACAAGTGTGCATATACCCACTCTCCTAAACTCTCCTAGGTCAAGCTACTAACCTCATACCCCCCTTTATAGTACGGTCAAAGGAAAAACAAAAGCCCTAGCTATATTTAGTGCCCTTCTCAACCTTATGGCACTAAGAACTAGCCTAGTCTTCGACGTGTATTATCATCCTTTGTAACCGAAACGATTTCCATCTTGGGGGCATGAATATCCATTAAGCCCATTCAAATTTCATCACTTATGACCTAACATAAACAACTTTGCCTCTGCAAAACACACGTTAGTCATAGTGATCTAGTATTGTCGTTAATCGCCTAAACACAAGGGTCCATGATTCTTCAGCAGGCCGCAGTGGTACCAGCAATATACTCCGCCTTGCATGAAGAGAGTGCCACCACGCGCTGTTTTTGGGACTGCCAGCTTACAGGATTCTGACCGAGGAAGAAGAGAGCTCCAGACGTGCTCTTCCTGTCATCGCAGTCCCTAGCCAAATCTGCATCACTGTAGCCGACGAGCTCCAATGCACCCTCACCGCGTCTGTAGACACAGCCATGAGAGCGCGTGCCTGCAATGTTCCTGAGAAGATGCTTGACGGCGCTCCAGTGTTCTGTTGTCGGCGCCTCCATGAATCTGCTCACCATGCCCACGGCGAACGCAATGTCCGGCCGCATGTGCACCAGATACCGCAAGCTTCCAACGATGCTACGGTACAGAGTAGCATCGACCGGCGGATTTGAACTCACCTTGCTCAACTTGAGTCGAGGCTCCATAGGAGTACTGCACAGATTGCACCCCTTGAGCCCAACCTTCTCAACAATCTTGTCCGCGTATGCACTCTGGCATAGTGTAATGTCGTTCGCGCTCTGATGGACCTCAATTCCCAAATAGTAGTGCAAAAGGCCGAGATCACTCATACTGAACAACCTTGTCATCTCCTTCTTGAAACGATTGACCTTCGTCTGGTTCGCCCCGACCACGACGAGATCATCCACATACACGCCAACGAGCAGCAGATCATCGTCGGCGCCTCGCACGTACACTGCATGCTCCGCCGCACTCCATCTGAACCCAAGCTTCAGCAGTGAGCTGTCCAACTTGGCGTTCCAAGCTCTGGGCGCCTGCCGTAGCCCGTACAACGCCTTGTTGAGCTTGTACACCTTCCTCTCCTTGCCTCGGATTGCAAACCCCGGAGGCTGCTCGACGTAGACTTCCTCCGCCAAGTCGCCATTCAGGAACGCGGACTTCACGTCGAGGTGGTGCACCGTCCACCCACGGTGTGCGGCAATGGCGAGGAGGAACCGCACTGATTCCAGACGTGCCACGGGCGCGAACACTTCTTCAAAATCGACGTCGGCTCGTTGCACGTACCCTTTTGCCACCAGGTGTGCCTTGTGCCTGGTGATGTTTCCTTCAACATCTCTCTTGATCTTGAACATCCATTTTAGGCCAATGGTTTTCTTGTCGGGTGGAGCATCAGTGAGAGTCCAGGTCTCATTGTCAACGATGGACTTGAGCTCTTCAGCCATGGCCTTCCTCCACTCCTGTGCGCCTGACGCCTCATGATAGTTGGTGGGCTCCTGGTCAACAGCCAGAAGCAGATCGTCATCTGCCACCAGCTCATCATCGTCGTAGAGCAGATTGTCGACGACCCTGAAACGGTGTGGCAGATCGTCGTCGGCGTCAGCGTCCAGGGTCTCTAGCGCCCCGGATGTGGGAGACACAAATTCCACAGGTACGTCAACTCTCCGCGGTAGCTCTCCCTGCCAAGGTACAGGATCTCCCTGCACCCGTGGCGTGCGTGGCGACGATGCGCCTGATGTTGTTGCTGATGACGCAGACTCCGACGTCGTACCTGCCGCTGGCGGTGACGATGGAGGGGTCGGAGTAGCGGCAACAGACGATGTAGCTCCTCCTTGTGGTGACGCCAAGGGCGACGCCTACCCTATCGGTTCAGTGGTGGGAGGTGTCTCCTCAGCATCATCCTCCCACTCGTCCTCCACCAGGAATTCTTCCTGGATGACGCTGTTACCGGTCACGCCCGTGTCGTTGTTGTCGGGCGCAGACCAGTCCCAGACCGCATCTTCTTCGAACACCGCATCACGCGTGACGTGCACACGGCTCGCAACGGGATCATATACCCTGTACGCCTTTGAGCCCTCCTCATAGCCAATCAGCACCATCTTCTTGCTCCTGTCATCCAGCTTCCCGGAGTGCAGCTTTGTGATCTTGACATGAGCTACACAACCGAACACGCGCAGGAAGTGGACAGCTGGTTTGACGCCGAACCATGCTTCATGCGGTGTCCGACCCACCAGGCTTCGCGTTGGTGCTCGATTCAAGAGGAAGACCGTCGTCATCACAACTTCTCCCCAGAGCCACGTCGGAATGTTCTTGGCCTTCATCATACTCCGTGCCATGGCGAGCATGGACTGGTTCCTCCGTTCCACCACACCGTTTGCTGGGGCTATACGGTGCGGTCAGATGGCGCTTGATGCCGTGCTCGGAGCAGTACTCGAGGAAGCTCGTGGACACGAACTCCCCCCCCACGATCAGTGCGGAACGTCTGGATGCGTCATCCTGCTTCATTCTCGACACCGGCTCTCAGACGCTTGAACGCATCTTCAGCGTCTGACTTGTTGGCGAGGAGCACCGCCCACATGTACCTGGACATATCATCAACCACTAGCATGATGTACCGTTTGCCTCCAGGAGTCGGTGGAGTAACCGCGCCGCAGAGATCGCCATGGATTAGCTCGAGGGGCTTAGTGGCGCGATACTGGGCCGCCTGCGGGAAAGGCGCCCGCCTCTGCTTCCCCGCCAAGCACGCGTCGCAGACGTGCTCGACATGTTCGATCATGGGCAGACCGCGCACCAGCCCGCCGCGGCTCATCTTCTACAGCGCCTGAAAGCAGTTGTGGCCGAAACGGGCATGCCACTTCCATTCGTCGTCGCCGTAGCTGGCTGCCAGACACACAGGCTTTGCCTGCCTGAGAGGGAGTATGTACAGGCGGTTAGCCTTGCGTCTCACCTTGGCAAGCAGCTCCTTCGTCTCCCTGTCCCACATCCGGAGCACACCCTCGTCGATCTCGATCTTGCAGTCGTGTTCGTCAAGTTGGCCGATGCTCAGGATGTTACTCCGGAGCCGCGGAATGTGATACACGTCGTGGACCGCCCGGTGACCACCATCCTTGGATGCGAACAGCACCGTGCCTTGTCCTGCAATCTCCACCAATGACCCATCACCAAACCTCACCGAGCCGATGACGCCAGGGTTCAGCTCAGAGAAGACAGACGCATCTCCCGTCATGTGATTCGACGCTCCCGTGTCGAGGTACCACTGCATCTCGCCTTCCTCCTCATGTCCGCGCAAATCGGCCACCACTTTGTGCTCGTTGAGGAACACGTGTTCGACGTGGCGAGCCCTAGGCTTGGGCAGCTCCCCCGACGTTGCCACCGCCATGTACATGGAGGGCGTCTCCTGCTCCGCCTGAGCAAGATTCGCTTGAGGCTGGATCGCCTGCGCCTGGGCCTCGTCGCGCTTCTTCTTGCAGCACTCCCGCTTCCAGTGCCCGGACTTGCCGCAGTAGTGGCACCCGTCGTCGTCGCCGTTGCCACCGTTGCCGCCCTTGGACGGCCCTGAGCGTGGCTGCTCCCTGCCGCGGCCACCTCCGCCACGGCGCGCGCCTGAGCCAGACTGCGCCCTGCCATGCGCGCCCGACCCGTCGTTGTTGAGGTTGAGGCGAGACGCGAATCGGGCTAGCATCTGATCTTCGGTGAAATAAAGCTTTCCGTCGATCTCCTTGCCAACGCCGCCGTTTCCGGAAGCGCCGCCAGCGCCTAAACCGCCACCGCCTCGACCTCCTTCGATCTAGGCGCTCCTCAACCGCCTTGAGCCGCCCCACCAGCTCCTCCAGTGAGACCTCCTCGAGATCAAGGAGGGTCTCGATCGACGCCGCGATCTGACTGAACCGTTCGGGGACGACCTGCAAGAACTTGCGGACGATCGTCTCCTCCTCCATCACATCACCCAAGACGGCGAGCTGATCGGTTATCTTGGTGATGCGATTTGCAAAGTCGTCGATGGACTCCCCCTCCTTGAAGACGAGGTCGCCGAACTCCTGACACAACGAGTGCGCCTTGGCCTTCCTCACACGATCCACGCCGACGTGTCGCATCTTCAACGCGTCCCATGCGGCCTTCGCCGTGGTCTTGTTGGCCATACTCCCTCGGAGCTCCTCCGGCACCAACTTGCACAACGCCTCCAGCGCATTGCGGTCGTCGGTGAAACTGTCAGTGCCGACGTTGATGGCGTCCCACAGGTACCGGCCCTGCAACATCACCTTCATCAGCGCCGCCCAGTCGGTGTAGTTTGTTCTCGTCAACATAGGCCACCCAGCATTGCCGATGTCCTTGACCGTGCAACGAAGCGCCAGCCCACGGTCACCCCCGCTGCTGCCTCCTACGCTGCCGAATGGACTCCATGACCGCCGCCGCCCCGGCGATCGGGAATTCCATGAATTCCTCGGCATGAACGCTGCGATGATCGCTTGACGACGAACCTAGCGACGAAATCGGGCTCCGATACCAGTTGATGGATTATGATCGCTCGCAATTGTCACTGAAAACACTCGCTCTCTCTTACGAACGCGATGAACTCGCGGCAAACACGCGACGAACAGAGATGGACGCGGTTTGGCGCAGCGCACAAACTTATTGCTTTTCTGTTTTCTTTCTCCTTTTATTCACCCACGCAATTACAGACATGGTTAGGCCACGATCGCCCACGCCCCGATTCTGTTGCGCCATCCCACAACCACGGAATGTGGGCGCCATTGCCGGGCTGACCTCCACAACTCACGCACACTGCATGAAATAAAAGACTCACGCGCACGACGCGGTCACGCCGTGCTCACCGCTAAACTAGAACACACACTCACACCACAACCCAACATGTTTATTTCCCAACACTAAACGTTAGTAGTCCATGGACTAAGTCCCTACCTGTTTGGATCTAGGGACTAAAAGCCATTAAAGCCGATGAACAAAGACTAAAACGCCCTAATTAATGGACACAAGGGAGGGGTTGCCGCCAATAATGAAGGGCAGGGGCTGTCCTTTTGGGCCTTTAGTTCCCTTTAGTCATTCCCAAGGGACTAAAGGACTAAACCATTTAGTCCCTGTGTTTAGTCACCCTGTTTGGTAATTTAGGGACTCACGCTGGAAGACTTCAACTCGGTCATGTCTTTCCTCCCCACCTTTGCCATGTGTACTCCACAAGTCCCAACCATTGTCCTAGACTACATAGATAGAGCAAGGAGACATTGTCTTTGGAGAGGGTATGATAGCAATGCCAAAATATAACCCCTTGTGGCTTGGAAGAAATGTGCAAAGCCCAAGAGAAAAGGAAGCCTTTGAATTATTAATCTCAGGAGTCAGAACAATGCCCTTCTATTAAAGCTTATTTGGAAAGCCCATTACCCTAATGGTCAAGTTCCTCATGCAACAACTGATAGAGGATCCTTTTGGTGGAGGAATATCCTAAAACTTTGTGATTTATTCAGAGCCTCAGAGGAATTGCTGAATGTAAAATTGGAGATGGCTCTACTGTCCTCTTTTGATCTGATCTCTTGAATGACAACATCCTACAAATTAAATACCCATGACTATTCTCCTTCGCAAAGAATAAGAATATCACAGTTGCATAGTTTCCTTGGAGACCCAGTTTCATCTCCCTATCTCAGAACAAGCATATCAAGAGTTTCAAAGCCTTCAAGATTATATTCAAACAATTCAAGTTCATCACGATACAAAAGATTCTTGGCAATACATTTGGGGAAACAAGACTTACTCTTCCTCAAAGTTCTACAATCTCCCTTACAAGAACTTCCAACCTCTGGCTCGGCGGCTCCATTCATCTGGGTTTGGGATTGCAGATGTTCTAATAAGCTCAGGGTCTTCTCCTGGCTTCTTTAATGGATAGGCTCAACAAAAAGAACATCCTCAAAGGAAAAAAGCACAAGCTAGAAGGAAATAACTACAGTTGCATTCTCTGCGGCAACAACTTGAAGGAAACTGCCTTTCACCTCTTTTTCAGATGTCCTTTTAGACAAGCTTGTTGGCAGTACCTTAACATCCATTGGGATTTCTCCATGGACTTCTTTCAGATGCTGATTCAAGCTAAGCGGCAATTTCATCGCCCTTTCTTCATAGAAATCTTCATCATTGGAGCTTGGCATATCTGGAAGCAGAGGAACAATTTCATCTTTGATCGTGGCCGCCCTTCCTTTAACTTCTAGAAGCAAAGTTTTTTTGGATGAAGCTAATTTACATGCTCTTAGACTCTGTGACTCTAAAAGGGCGTTTTTCTTATCCCTAGCAGTCCTAGTCTAGTGTTGTTGGCTCTCTCACTATTTTTGTTGTGGGGTTGGTATTACTTTGGTCCATCTCAGACCCCCCCCCTTCTTACCTTCTGTTCCTGTACAGTTTTTCTCCTTGTTTCTCGAACAGTTGTTGGGCTTTGCTTTATTTAAAATAAAAACATTACAGTGAGGGCCTCGGCTGCTGTATTTTAGGTTTAAAAAAATTAGGGACTAAACTTTAGTCCCATGGAACCAAACAGACCCTAAAGTGATGTGTACAAGTAAATTTACCAATATTCTATACATATTTATTGTAGCTACTCAAATATATTGGTGTTTTAAATCTCTACCAGATCTCTTTTCTTATGACTAGTGGCATATGTTATTGCAACTGACAAAACCGATATATCACCAGGGGTTATGCTAATCAAATGTTAGCCTCTGTGGTAGTACTGCTGGTTTTGAAATAATTTTGTTAAAGTTTTTGCCCAAACTACGAGGACCATTGCGCTCAACAAAAGGAAAGGCGTGTTCATCAAAGATGACATGCCTAGAGATGATGACTCTGTTGGAGGAGAGGTCAAGGCAGCGGTATCCTTTGTGATGAGCGGAGTAGCCTAGAAAGACACAGAGGGCAGACCGAAGGGAAAGTTTATGAGCAGCGGTGGCAAACAGATTTGGGTAACATTTGCACCCAAAGACTCGAAGATGTTCGTACGCCGGTGGCGTGCCAAACAGAGCGAGATGTGGTGTGGAGTGTTGAAGAGTCTTGGTGGGAAGGATGTTCAGCAGAGAGGTGGCTGTAGAGAGGGCCTCCAGCTAGTAAGACGGAGGCATAGATGCCTGAAACAGAAGACATCGAACGACATTATTGATAGTGTGAATAATACGTTCAGCTTTACCGTTCTGAGACGAGGTATATGGGCAAGACATGCGCAGATGGATGCCCTGAGTGAGGAAGAAGTGGCGGGTGCTAGAGTTGTCAAACTCTTTCCCGTTGTTGCACTGAACGGCCTTGATGCGAGCATCAAACTGAGTAGAGACGTGGCAGATGAAATTGTGAAGTGTGCTGAAAGTGTCAGATTTTAGACGTAAAGGAAAAGTCCACAGGTAATGAGTGCAATCATCGAGTAAAACAAGATAGTATTTGTAACCAGAGACACTAGTAACAGGAGAGGTCCACAGGTCACAATGAACAAGATCAAATTTACTAGATGCACGAGAGGTGGACACATGGAAAGGTAGGCGAACATGATGACCTAGCTGACATGCATGACATAACCCTGAACAATCTTGAATCTGACTAGAACTAAATGCAAGCTTCGACAAGGCCTCATGCCCGGGATGGCCAAGACGACGATGCCACGGTGAGGAAGCAACCTGGGCGACAAATGACTGTGCTAGAGGAAGGTGCAGAGGGTAGAGCGGCCTGGAGCTATTGCACCTGACAATCTCGGTCCGGGATGGAAGAGCCTTCACAGAACAACCAGCGGGGTCAAACTCAACAGAACAATTATTATCGGTAGTAAACTGACGAACTGAGATGAGATTCTTAATAATTTGTGGTGAAACAAGAATATTATTAAGACGTAAAGCATGGGACAACTCTGTAGAGCCAGTGGCAGTGACCGGAAGAATGGAACCATTATCGACAATGATAGATGATGGAGTAGGATACCGCGGGAATTGAACATGTGAAAGAGAGGTGGACTGAGTGCTTGTTGGCTTCAACCGAGGTCTACTATGGGAAGTCGAGCTGCTTGCCTGCTGGATGGCAAGGCTAGGCAACGATGACACATGGTGGTTCCATAAAAAAAATGATGACACATGGTGAGCTCTGTCTTGAAGGCCTATGACTCCTTGGGGTTGCTTCTTTCTTTTGGTGTGTGACTGACATTGGTGGTCTGAGATTGTGGAGATGGGAGTTGGAGCTGCTCGTTGTTGGGGTACGACGATGCTCGTCAATGATGGCATCCTACAGTCTTTGGCTAGGTGTCTTAGTGTTATCTATGTGCAAGAGGTGGTTACATGGTGGCTTTGGCTAAGGGCAGGTTTGGAGTTGCTTCGACACTAATTGTTGATCGTCTAGGATGTTATGTGGGTGTTGCGGTCATTGATCGTCTAGGATTTATCATTGATGGTTTTATTTTGGGTTATTGTACAATACATGTTGGATTCTTTGCACTGTTTATTCTTTTTCCAACACAACCACGTCGCTGGTGTTGCGGTCTCTTCTCCAACTAATTTGTCTATTCCGACAATCTTGGGCTGCTTCAACACCTCCTGACCCTGCTTTTTCTGCGCAACCATCGTTGAGGGCTTGAGGCCCTCTTTGCTAATCCCTTAAACGCTGAGCATGCTTGGGGCTCACCTAGTATGTCCAATATCGATAACACTAGTGCATGTCTTCATCCACGACGTGCTGCTGAGTCTAGCAAACACGGTGCATGCCTCATCCATGACGGCTTGAGTGCATTGCTGATTTCGTCTACGTCCACTATGGCCTTGACTGCGTTGGCCTCGACATCGCCCCCTTCCACGACGATTACCTTGGCATGTTTTCCATCATCACCATGGTGCCTCTTTTGCACTTATAGCTTCATGTGCGACCATCCCAACATCAGCTACCTAGACTACTATGCTAATCACGCTATCTCTAGCATGATATCTTCGACAACGTCTACTTCGCCCATGCTTTGCTACCTCGACGTTGGCACAAAGGGCTACTGCCTTGCTTGAGCACTCCAGCCACATCATCTGTGATGCATCAACCATTTGACTGCAACATTGTATATTGGGATATCTCCAAATATGGTAGATTATAATAATGCAATGGAAAAAGTCTACTTAATCCCCTGAATTATTGGGGTGTGTCTAACCTAGGCCCCCAACTATAAAACCGGGTAACGAACACCCCTTGGGACGGTTTGAGAGGGTGGTTTTGATGACGTGGCGTCCAGCGTGTCAGCGGTTTGACACGCCGGCAAAGGGGCTGGCATGCATGGCCACTGACCGGTGGCCCCACCTGTCAGTCCTCTCCCCTGTTCTCTCCCTCACTCGCGGCGTTTCTTCACGCCGGCGGCGCGACACGCCGACGGACCGTCCAAAGAAGAGGTCCTCGCCACGAACCGCTGCCGCCGCGTCGTCGTCGTTCAGGTCCTCCCACAGGCTGTCCATCCTCTCCTCCTCTACTTCTTCCTCGCATTCTTCGCAGAAGCCGGCGACGTCGGCGGCGGCGCGTGCGGCCTAGTCGCTGAGCGCGGGCGAGCAGCACCCGCCGTTGCGGCAGCTACAGCAGGCGAGCAGACGGGGCGCAGTAGGCTGCGGATAAGCTGTCGCGGATTGGGGACAAGGAGAGCAGCCACACGGGCAGCGACGAGGACGCCGACGCTGCGCAATGGCGAGCCGGACCAAGACGGAGATCTTCGGCGTCCTTCCGCGCCAGCGCCGCCACAACTTCAACAGGATCGTATTGGCGGGGCGATGAGGTAGGGCGAGATCTCCTGCCGCCACCGCCGCCCTACTGCTCGTCTGCTCCCTCGGCGGCGTGGTGCTGGGTGAAGGTGAGTACCGTCTGGAGGTCCTCGGCGGCGAGCGGCGGCGCCCCGCAGACGAGCAGGTGGCGGAACTCGTCCTCGAGCCGCGCCATGGCCGCCGCTGCCGCTACTGCGTGTGCTCGCCCGCAGGCTCGCTGGCCGCGGGCAGCTGCTGTGGCGTGCGTCCGCCCGCCGGCCGGCCGCCGCTGCTGCCGCGACGCACGCTCGCCCGCGGGCGCTGCTGCTGCTGGGGCCCGCCCGCGTTACGCCCCGTCCGCCCGGGCCCTTTAACCCTCGCTGGGCCCCAGCTGCTGTTGCGTTGCCTCGGGGCCCCGGCCGCAAAATGGGGAAACGCACACTTGCTCGCACCGCCCCTGCGCCGGGCCCCTGCTGCTGACGCGCAAGCTGCCCAAAGGAAAGGATGGCCGGCCCGCAGCCTGAAAACAAATAACCCCCCAAACCCCCCGCTTGCAAATTTCAGGGCGGGAGCAACAACCCCCCCCCCAAACCAAACCAT